>RJWJ010004101.1:0-79272 GCA_004363605.1 Indri indri | reverse complement strand
CACCTGGCCTCTGAGAGTCTTCCCAGATGTTCCAGTGAGGCTGTGTCTTTGGCAGTCTGTCGCTTCACCAGGTGGCTTAGACCTGAACATTCACATTATAGACAGGTCCAAAATGTAAGCAAGGCCACTGCAGAAACCTGGCCTTGAACCTCAAGACCATTCTGCTTATTCTTAATGTTATTGAAATCCCTGTCCATGGCTAAATTGGAACATGTGCTCTCTCAATTAAAGCTCTCCAATCTACCAATTCATCACAGCTGCTTGGTAATGACCTAGAATGGGACATCCTCTGGAAAGGATGCCAAGAACAGACAATGGCTGCTAGGAACTTGCACTGTTCCTGAGTAGATAAGCCCTGTTTCCAAATAGATTGTGCTTGTCCCCAGGTAAGACTTGAAGAGCCACACCAGGCTGGGCTCCACCCCTGCCTGGCTAAATGAGCTTGGGGAGGGTGCTTAATCGGCTTCCTCATCATAAAATGGGTCTAAAGAATTTAAGCTTCCCAGAAGAATGCCCAGCACCTGTAAGTGCCCACTGTTGCTCTTCTGTCACATCACAGAGAGAAGGCGCAGGTTCCGAGTGGGGAGAGTCGGCCCTGATGCAGTAGTAGGGGGTGTGAAGGAGAGAACAGCGGGGAAGGCTGAAAGGACGGGGGTGGGCAGTGAGGATGGGTGAAGGATGGGACATGTCATGCTGGGCGGGGTCGCACTTAACAGGATGAGGACAGACAGTGGGCTGAGAGCATGAGAGCAAAGCACTGAACAGTGTCTGCTAGAGTGAGGGGGCCAGTCCAGATCAGTGCAAAGGGTTCTTGGAAAGGGTGGTGGGAACGACGGCAGGAAGGCGTGTTGAGAACAGCCTACCAAGGGCCTGGAATGCCGCAGTAGGAGGTTTGTCTGTCTTCCTCCCCACACTTCAGAGTTTAGAGCAGGACGGTGATCAGGTAGATTCTGTATCACGTTGAGAATGTTCATCTGAATGCAGGGCACAGGAGGGCCCATGAGGGAAATAACAGAGGTGACCCGACAGCACTGTCTGTCCTGGGTGGATCAGGCTGCACATGTGAAAGCCAGAGGCTCTGGCTCCTGAGTCCTCCCTGACCCATGTGCTTCTCCCAGAGCATCACCCTAGGCAGAGGAGTGATCAGTGGTCACCCCACATCCAGGGTGCGGAGAGGAGAGGCTTCCAGTGTTCTCAGGGCACATGGCAGGGTTGGTGGGCACCATCCAGAAGAAGGCTGGGGTGCAGGACAGGAGCATATCTGAATGAAGGGTCCTGCAACATTGCCCAGGGCTGTCTCTATGGGAATTGCTCTAAGGATTAGGGGGTAGGCAGAGAGGGCAGGGGCACAAGACCCCTGGCCTGGCCCTGACCGATCATGACTTTGATGGTGGGAGCACTATAAGTGGCTGGACATAGCTGGCCGGCCTGGTTGAAGTTCAACGCAAAGTCCTACAAGCAGAGAGCGCCAGCCTCAGGAAGCGGTAGAGGTTACCGTGCAGTGAGGGATATTGGTATTTCATAAGAGTTTGGCACGTTTGCTGAGTGATTCTGGCTGTCTGCCCGGCTCTGAGTTTCCTGTTCATAGCTCCCCAGATGTGTCACTGCCGAGGGATTAAAGCCCTCGGAGGCTCTGACACAGGCGTCCCCAAGATCCCACTTTCTCCTTCCTTTGAGCCTCCGCGCCAGCTGGGGCGTCTGACAAGATGTGAGCTGTCACTCTCGTGCGGCACATACGCGACCCAGAGCTCTTTCAGAAAAGGAAAAAAAGAATTAACAACTCTATCCAGGGCTGACTTCAAAACGCACTTTTGTTTGTAATAACCGGTGTCAACTCAGCAGGCTTCATCTGGGAAAAGAAACCGTGCCGGACCACCCCGAGAGCTACCACCTCCTAGGAGGCCAGCCGCTCCCAAATGCCCCAGGGATGAACAACAGAGACAGTAAGATGGTTAATTGCACTACAGTTTTTTTGTTTCTGTATTTTTTCCCTCCCTTGTCTGGTTTACTTACACATTGATGAGATATTTAGGAGGGACAAATGGAATCTGATAAAAGTTAATGTTGTGTTGTTTGTTGAAACAAGATTTTAAGGATTTCTTGGAGTTATTGGGGCTCTATAGGTACACTTAACCTTAGATGTGTGTGTAAGCCGTGTTAAGAAATCACCTATGATTGCCTGTGTTTGATTCTGTGGAAGATTAACTATGAAGTATATGGGAAATATATTTTATAACTGTGTGCTACTTATAAACCGTCAACAGTCATGTGATTTGTGGTAAGTGGTAAGGTTTGTTTAGTGAAGGGCATTGCAAATAAAATCCTTTCATAATGCTGTTGATGATGTTAGAATTAAGAACTTATTTTTATCATTTTTCCATTAAGCTTCTACAGTTTTAGAGGGTCATAATCTCACTCAATGTTTGACCGAGGCACTGCATTATTTTTTAACAGACTTCCGTTGGTTGCATATAAAGTTACATTGCATTGTATTGGCAATACTTGTACACGCTTCCCTCAGTAAGGGCTTCAAATGTGATTTTAAAAGCATGAGCATTTTTTCCCCCAGAGACTTTGCAAATGTTGCATCTACGGCTATAGAGAAGACTATGCAGTCTCAGAGGGGATCATAAACATTGCCCTGTGTTTCTTATTTGATACCCTTAGATTTACGTAATTCCTATTAATAGGGTTGTTGTATGTATGAATGAGAAGAAAATGGGACAGAATCTGAGAGATTAAAGAAAGGAAATAAGACAAAAAGGAGGACAAAATGAGGTTTACTATTGAATTCAGTGTATAACTCCTTACGGCTCTTATGCAAAATGTGAGTTTTGCGCTGTGTTTGTGAGGCTGTGAGGAGCTGGACGGTGGGGAAGGATGCTCCTTAAGATGCAGCCAGTGACCAGCCAGTTTGGTGAGTCACAGAGTCCACCCAAGAGGCAACTTGGAGAACAGAATGTACATTAGATGCTGAGGACTTGTGTTTACTGTAAATGTGTTGATCCATTAGGAAAAGCAAGAAGACAAGGTTGCCCAGAAAGGGCCAGGAATACTTCATGACATGAATTTGATCTTCCTAGCAGTGGTGATGAGTTTAGAAAGATTCTTATGGTCTTTCTCAAGACAACATGCGGTTGTTAATCTTTGAACCCACAAATGGTTTGGGGCACAAGCCCGTTAGTTTACTTAGCAGAAAAACTTGACAGGCATGGTCAAGGGATAGTGAAGATCTACTTCTAAAATAAGTCCTTTAAACACTTACACAAATAGCACATGCTCATTGTCAAAAATAACATTTTAAAAAGAATACATATAGACAATTTTAAACGATGAGAAACAAAAGCCTATCACTGTGAGATCAACACTGTTAACATTTTGGTGGGTGTGTTTGTCTCTGAATATATTTACATTTTGAAGAAACATCTCCTGATGCTATTTTATTACCTGCTTTTACCTTTCAGTGATATATTGTTAGCATCTTGCCATAGCAATGAATTTCCTTTTACAAGAGCTTTTTAATTACATTGCATTATTTATTAAGTACTGTTGGCAGATGTAATTGTTTTTCTATTATTAATAATACTAAAACCAACATCCTTGCAGCTAGACCTTTGCGTCTCTTCATGCGTTTTCCTTGGAATAAATCCCCAGAGGTGGAATTGTGGGATCAAAGGGCCTGAACATAAAGCTCTAGATCCCTGCTGCTAAATTAATCCAAGGACAGTGTTTTTAATTCATTTGCCCACCAGCACTGTATGAATACCATTTTCCAACACTCTCACTAGCACTGCGTTTTATCATTTTTTAAAAAAGTGTGCTAATCTGATAATTGGCCAAGGGTATTTTGCTGTCTTAATTTACCTTAAGGAAACCCTTTGCAAAACCTTCTGGTGTCCTATTTTGTCCGTTTGGGTTCAGCTTCTTATCTTTTTTGGTTATTCATTGCCAAAGCAGTCACCTCTTACCGTAACTTTGCCAACCTAACTTCTGAGGACTTTGACCTCGTTTGATGTCTCTCAGAAAGTCTGCTGAGAGTATGGAGGAATCAGATGCTTTTGCTTTGATTGTTTACTGATTGAATAATCTGCTTCAAACCTCAGTCTTTATGATTTTATCTCCTTTTAGCTATAAAATTCAGAAAGAAAGCCTCTCCCATCTACCTCACAAGATTGTACTGGGACTAGAAAGAGACAAGACAGAGGAAAGCTTTTTGAATAGAAAAAAAGTAAAAATGCAAAATGGTGTTATTATTATTGCTGTTTCTATAAAATTTAGTTATAGTGTAGCCTTTTGAAATACATAGTTTCTGGAGAGTTGCATGCTGAAATTTTGACATTATCTTTTAATTCTAAACTTGGAAAGTGTGTGTGTGTGCACATGTGACAACAGATGTTTGTATTTATTTGGTACTGAATAATAATAATAGTAATGATAGTTAATACTTAATAGAACATTTACTATGTATGAGACCTGGTTCTAAGTACCTCACATTTGAAGTAATCATTATTATCTTATTTTGAAGATTAGGAAGCTGAGGCACAGAGAAGTGCTTTGCCTAGGGTTATACCAGTAGTTACTTAAGTTAGTTAGTAAAGACCTGAAATTTACAATACAGGGGGACAGCTTCACTCTGGAGCCCATGGGTTGGTGAGGGTAGGTGGGCCTGAACTTTAGAGATAATGACACGTTGTTTGGGGGCCACTGATGATGTTTGTGCTGCTTACTTGGGTATATAGTTACCATTTATCAAGTCCTCCACAAAGGAATATGCACTATTCTGGGTTCTTTACATTTCTTATATCCAATCTTTCTCAGAAAATTGCGAGGTTGGTATCATTATTACGGCTCTAGGGGCCAGACAAGCTGATACCCTGAGAGGTTCAGTCAGTTGCCCAAAGCTAGTGATGAGTGACTCATCAGCCCGCACCAAGTTTATTTGGCTTCCAAGCCCGTGTGCCACACTGGCCTGGACCACCGAGTGTTCATGCACTTGGTTCTTCCATCCAAAGGTTCTGAGAGTCCAGTTCTGCTGCAGTGAAAGGTGTTGAGCCTGGAAACTCAGCCAAGACATGCCCTCATGTGGGGGTTAGGCAGGGTGCAGCCTCAGTCTTTCTGCATGTATGTGGGTCAATGAGAAATGCTACCTGGATCCAAGTTTCAGGCCAGATCCCTCCTGGCGGGACCACTCAGTTTATCACATCAGCCTAGACATGATGGATGTTTAAAATATTGGGAGACACTTTCCTTATACTTCCTATCCAATGCACCCACAAATTTGCACCAAGACAGCCTGGAGAATGTTTGCAAGGAGGCTGGGGTGGAGTTGGGTGAGTGCTATTAATGGCTTGGGAGTCAAAGGCGACTGTGTTTCCTCCCATCTTCCCTTTGCTCAGCTCTTCCTGTTATAAACTGACGATAAGAATATAATTTAAAGTGGAATTTTACTTTAAAAAGTTTTCTGTAAGATTTTGGAATTTTTAAATATTTTGAGTGGATGACACATTTATTTGCTTTTGAATGGATAACAACTTCAAAGGTTCTTCAGCGAAGTCTGCCTCTCTTCCTTTTCCTCAGATTCCTCTTTCCCTGTTCCTCACCAATAGGTAACTCTCGGTCATAGTTTCTAGCATTTTCTTTCACACTTATGGTGCACACTGTTCTGTGACTTGTTCCATATCTGTATGCAGGGAGCTGGATTTTCAACCTTTTGGTGGACATTTGTTTGCAATCTTTTGCTCTTTCAACCAATGTTGCAATGAATAACAGCCTGCTTGTGTCATTTTGCAGAAATGTTTGCAAGTTGTTGGCTAAATTCCAGGAAGTGGAATTGCCAGGTCAGAGGCTAGGTACTTTTGCATTTTTGTTACATATTTCAGAATTGCTCCCCCGGCCCCAACAGGTTATGCCAGTTAACAGCCCCACCAGAAATGTTTCAGAGAATGTTTCCCCGACTACCTGTCAGCCAGCAAGCTGGTTTTTATGAAACTTTAGTAGTCTTAAAGGGGAAAGCAGTAAACTCGGTGTGTTTTCTAAATGTTCCTATCTCTTATGATGACTGAGGTTGGGCATCTATGCGAGTGGTTTGAACCATTTGTGATCATAACCTTTATTCATTTAATGATTGTTTTTTGAGGACTTGCTGTGTGTCCAGCCATGGGATGCAAGGGTCACACGAAATAGCCAGGTGACCGCACAAATCAACACACATTGTGGTTCACACTGTGAAAGAGACAGACAGTGACTAAGGAGCCAAGGTCCACTCTTTGAGGCAAAGGGATGAGGTCTGAGGCATGAGCAGGAGCCGGACAGGCAGAGGGCAGAGGGCATAGGCATAAAAGCCCTGTGTGAGGAGCAGAGAGAGGGCCTATGTGTGGCTGGTGAAGACGGTTGGCAGGGAGGGGCTCAAGGTGAGCTGGAGACAGAGGCAGAGGCCAGAGAACTGTGGGCATTTGGGGCTGGGGTGAGGAAGTTGGATTTTATTATGAGTTTCAGGTAGATTTTTGGTCATGGGCTGAGAAGATGATGCTAAGGTCTGTAGACCCTTACCTTGTAGAATGCTCACCTGGATGACATCAGGGAGGCCTGTGTCCTTGCACACGCACCCATTGGACTTTGTTGTGTTTGCCACAAGAGGTCACGACAGGGGTGATATTGTGTATAGGGCTGGCACCCGGGTCACTGCATCTCTTGCCTAGCCCTGTCCTCAGTGTGAGACAAGTGACAAAACCTTTGCTTAAATATAGCCATGGGGACATTTTATAAAAATACTTTCTACCTTCCCCCAGAAATAAAACTCAGTTTACAAAGGGCTTTCTCGTTCATTCTCTCGTGTGTTACTAAATTGGCCTGCTGGGTGCTGGGGAGTCCTTCAGGGCTGGACACTCAGGAGAAAGCTGCAAGTGGAGCTTCTCTTATGTCCTTTTCTCCAGGTGTGGGTAGGGTTGTCTTCACAACTTTAGGGGTGAAGAATGGAGAGCTTTCCTTGGGACCACTGGGTGGGCAAAGAGTACAACTGGAACCTCGCCCTCTCCCCACCGACTCTGAGCCACAGCTCCCTGCGCTTCAAAATACAGCAAAATTCCTAAAGCCTATCATCTGGGGAAGACACTGAGGAGAGGATCTCTCTCCACTACGTATCATCTTTCATGCTGGCCCCTCTGGTTCCATGACTGTGGGGCGGCTTTGCTTAGGAGACTGAGTGTTGGCAGGGTCCTGGGGAAGAGGTGTGCACTGGGCCACAGCTGGGGGTTCCTGGTGGCTCTGAGTCCAGAGGTACTTCCACCTTGTGGAGAAACGCAGAGGACCAAGACAAAATGTTGTTGATCAGACACTTAGGCCTATCTTTAGGCAAAATTGTCATAAATGGTTATTTGTGATCAGGGCAGAGTGGGGGTTATTGCGTGTTTGTGTGCACACTGGGGCAGGTGTCTGGGAAGATGGTCTCAGGAACTGCCAGCCCTGAGGAGGCACTCACGGATTAGGTTTCTGCGGACACAGGAACATCCGGGCAGGAAGTGGGGAGACAGCAAGGTCAGCTAACACTTCAGTGGGCTTTGCCTCCTGGTCCAGAGCAAAGAGGCAGGGTTTGCTTCTGAAAAGAAGGGATCCCACAGGCAAATTCCAGGTGCTCAGCCCAGACAGAATTGCCCCAATCAGATGTAACCTGGAATGGATGTTGTCATGTGATAGTGCCAGGTAAAAGAAGCAGCAAAAGGAATATTTCCAATAGAAAAGTCTAGAAACATATTTATAAAACTTGAAATGTGTCTGTGCTAATTATAATTGAAATAAATATATTAGACTCATAGATTGCTAGGCTTTTGGTTTTCCTAGATCTGTGTGCAATAGACTGAATGCTCGTGTCTCCCCAAATTCTTTTGTTGAAACCTAATCCCTATGTGGTGATATTAGGAGGTGGGGCCTTTAGGAGATGATTAAAGAGTGAGGGTGGCGCTCTCGTGAATGGGAGTAGCACCCTTTGAAGAGGCCAGAGAACTAGCCAGCTCTTTTTCTGCTGTGCGAAGATACAAGAAGTCAGCCGTCTGCAATCCAGGAAGTGGGCCCTTCCCAGACACCAGATCTGCTGCACCTTGGTGTTGGACTCCCAGCCTCCAGAACTGCGAGAAATAAATGTTTGTCATTGAAGCCACCCGGTCTATGGCAATTTGTTATAGCAGCCCAAGATAAGACACTATGTTCAATCAGTCCATGACAGTGTTATGACTAGCTTTAAAGATCAGAATTTCAGTAAGGATTTAAGCAATTTTCTATGTCTGACTATTTGCTGAATCAATGAACGAATGAATGGGACATTACTATAGAGCTAGGTGACTCCATGTTTGTGTCATTTGTGGAAGTGTGACTTCTTTTATTGTTTTAGGGAAAATTATTGGAAGAGAACATGCTTAAAAGTTACCCCCTGTCTTTTTTCTAAAGATGCTGAACCTCTTACCGAGGAGTCTCTTGTTTAAGGTAAGCGGTGTTGCTCTTGATGACTGGAGCTGCTCAGTCGTTTACGCCAATAATGTCTTCCAACATGGGCCACAGAACCCGTGCATTCCAAAGCTGTGATTATGCCCCCTAGAGATTGATGTGGCTTCTCTAATTCTACTCCCGGAATTAGTGGAGAGTAGAACTTTACTGGAAATCCCGTAGCAACTATTCTTAGACTTTTTATTGCCTGTGATATTATTTGCGGGCCTCTTGATCTCTCTTGCTCTGGTCTAGGCTGATGAGCAGCCGTCCAGTCTTGGGAGCTGTAGCAACAGCACTCAGCCTCCCTGCACAGGTACCCACCTTGCCTGGCATTCCAGGACCAGCCAGGATCAGCAGACATCCATCTCCTCCCTGAAAAGTCTGGGAGCTTTTCAGACATTGTCTGTGTTCCTTACACAGGTTTTATTGTCTGTTTGTTTCTAAGAAAACCGAAGCTATTAGGAGAGTTTCTTCAGGTTGTAGCAAATAAATAAGAGTCAGGATTTGAACATGAATCTGTGGGGCTCCCAAACCTCTTTAGTGTCATTATGCTGAAATAAAAAGGAGATCTGAAGAAAGGAAACACTAATTTATAGATAGTTCTTTGTAAGATGTTGGTAAAGTCATTGCGTATGTCTGGGCGCTGAAGTTTTTCCTAGTCCATTCATATCAAGCATGTGATTCAGCCTCTCTTCCTGCACCTCTAAGAGGTGTTATCCACACTGACACGTGGTATCTGTAAGCTAGTTTTTAGAAAGGTATTATATGAAAATGTTATTTTTTAGCATCTGAAATGATCTGTAGATAATTTTTAAGCCAAAATGAATACAAATGAAATATATATAACAGTAAAGTACAAATCCAAGTACAATAGGAACTCGGTAGATGTTTCTCTGAAATAGTTAAACAGATTCTGCTTGAAGCGCGTGTGTGGGAGGACCTGGTTTCACAAATAGTATCACCTGTCTGTCAAGTGTTATAAATCAATCCTATTATCTCATTCACTAGGATATAGCAGAGAAGCAGACATAGATCCCAGGACAACAGGTGTATTTTATGCTGGATCAGGCTAACTAACATTAAAAATGTGTCTCTGGCAACTGAAAAAAAAAAAAAAAAGAACCTAAAAATCATATGCAAAGATTCACAGGATTTCTTTCCTGGAGGGAAAATATATGATTATAGTCAGTGGTAACAGAATGTGTACTGAAACCTAATTGATTTGAAAAATCTCATGTGAACTTGCTATGATGACCTCTTTGAATAAATTTCCCTCATGGTTTAGGCATTTCTCTAGATTAGCACAGTGGGTTCCTGAGCTGACTCACAGGGAGAAGGGGAGGTCACTTTGCTGCTATTGTAATAATGTGGGAAATTACACCCGGCATCACTCACCGTGCTTGGATGTTTATCATCAACCTCAAACTCTGAGATTTATTTAACTGCAAGATCAGAATTCTGAACTTTTTTCCCCTCAACTGACATTTTTAAAAAAGTCAGTAAGGTAATATGCCATAATGTATAGAAACCAGGTTCATAGAAAAGTGAAAAATGCCAGGGGTTGGAGGTAGAGGCAGACACTTCCTTCAGTCTGGAACTGATGTCCAGATGGTGAATTATTGTTCTAGGGAAACCTGGTATGTGGGAATAAGTCCATGGAGTTGAACTCTCTTTGTAAGCCTCACCCCAGTCTGCTGGATCAGTGTTGAAAATGGGTGTTGCTACCTTAATGAACGGACTCAGTTATGTGCAAAGAGGACAAACATCAGCTGAATATCATCACTCTCTGGGACATAGGCCAGTGGTTGTCAAGCCTGGCTGCATGTTGGAATCACCTGGGGAGCCTTGAAAATACTGATTCCTGGACCCCACCCCCAGAGGTTCTGATGTGATGGGTCTGAATGCAGCCTGGGTTTTTAAAACTCCCCAGGTGATTATCCACACAGTTAGTATAATGTGGGTTGAGAGCCATTGACCAGAGAAGCAGACAGCCATCAAGTGAGCAAATTACCCAAGTACACAAGAAGCTGGCTAGACCAAGGCTGTCCACAGTCACTGCCAAATCCTGCCTCCTGGGGGAATTTAGGCCTATTTTCCCAGAAAGCTTTGTCATTACTTAATAATGTGCTTTCAACTTTTTAAGGCACTGTGGACATAAGCAGTGTAAACGTAGCCACTTTCATTCATTTGGCAAATATTTAAACATCTGCTCTGTTCAAGCTGTAGTCAATCAGAGAGCCTACCTTTGAGCATCTTAACTGGGCAGCAGGGAAGAGAAGAACTCAGGCAGTACAAAGTAGGGGTGGCCAAATGCCATCAGAGGGGGAGATGGAGAACCACAGGGTTTGGAGGAGGGGAGAGAATTGCTGGTTTCTACTGGTTGGAGAAGTGGGAAAATCCCAGAGCACCCTCAGAAAGGGAGTGATGTAGTATTTAGGATGGGTCTCGAAGTGGGAGAAGTGGGGGGAGAAGGCTGGTATTCTGGGTACTCTACCCAGAATCTGCACAAGCAAGGTGAGAGGTAGAAATTAGGAAAATACGCACAGACACTGGTACTCAATAAGCATAGGTATGTCAAGCTCAAGGAAAGAAACATGTTTCAAACAGGTGGGTCAAGAGAAATGGCCGGGGATCTGGAACGCTAGATTGAGTGGTCTGGGCTTTGTTCAGGAGGGGCAGGGAGCCCTGCATGGCAGGTTTGACACTCAAGGTTGAAGCAAAGGGCAAGTAGGGGCCTGCTCGGCACTACTTATCCAGCTAATCTGGATTGTTTAGAAGAAAATTGTGTTTGTGCCCCACTGTCTGTTTTAACAAGGTGCAAAAGAAGCCCAGGTAGGTGGCACAGTTGCAGCCTTGTCAGCTTTGCATTGAAAAGGGAGGTGAATTATGTTAGGATAGTGCAGACTTTTCATTGCATTGCAGCCTTGGTCATCTCTCTCTTTTTCTCTAACTCGTAACACTTTCTTTGTCTCTCTTCAACCCCCCTTCTGAGAAAGAAGTTTAAGAGCTTTTCTTCCCCTGCTCCCAACATAATGTTGGTTTTGCAAAAATAGCAGTGAAACCCGGAAGATGGAAAGAAAAATACATGCCTGTTAAGAGGCTGGAGCATTAGTACAGTATTAACACTTTTTGGCCGCATTGGCTCTTAAGTAAATATGGTAACTACTTTTTCTTTTTCCTTTTCGAAATATAAATGTAAAATTTAAGAGTCAGGCAAATTTTTACATAAATGGCTGAGTTTTCTGCAGATGACATTTCTGGATTACTTTCATTGCATCTAATTGCTGTTCAATGTGTTCTGACAATTTTATTTATAAGAAAGTTGGAAAATACTGCTGTGATTCAGCTTAAAATTAGAGTAGAGAGAGATCAACTTCTCTATAGTCGAGAGCACTTTGTCTAAGTCTGATTTTAAATTATCAAAAAGTATTTACTGAGTGCTTTGCACTGTGTTAGAAATGTTAGAGGACATAAACACCAGGAGCAATAACAATAGTAACAGGAAAAGTCATCCATTGTCCTGAAAAAATCCCTCTTGGGTTTGCTGCTCCTTCCATTGGGGGAAATGGTGAAATCATGTTAGCAGACTTTCTATTCTTGGTCCTAGAGTTTTCTTTACAACCAAACTAACATTTTCCTAGGTAAAATTTGCATGTCTCTAGTTTCTCAGTTCCGCTTCTTACTGTTCTCACATTAATTCATAATTCCATTGTGATATGTGTTTGACTGAGTTTGAAAGAAACTAATAAAGGGGGAAGAAAAAAACGACTTTTAAAAGGTAATGCTTAATTCAGCATGTGAATCTTAGATGCATGACTAAGAAAATAAAATATTGAAAGGTCTTAGTTTTAACATCTTGGTTTTAAATATTGAGCAATATTGTCTCACAGCTACACCTTTTCTCATCAAACCACATGTCCAATCTGGGATTAGGAAGACATCCTTACTCCATTTATGGTACACCTGAAATCCCAGCACTTCCTCGATCTATTTCTGGGGTGACCAAATAACAACACAAAGCACCGACTAAGTGCCAGTCACTGCCATCAGCACCTCATCTGTATTTACCATCCTGCAAGGTGGGCATTGTCATCCCCATGAACAGATGAGGGAAGTGAGACTGAAAAGGCTCAGAGTGGCCTGGAAGTCACCTCAGGCCTCTCCTGTCAGTGACTTAATGATGTTTGTGGCTTCTACAGACACGGGCATGTGTTGCTTAGCTGTCTCGTGACATTACAAAATAAAATGGATGCAAATATTATGGTTTACTTCCAACTTCTCTGATCCTTATGCAGCTGCCAACATTCCCCCTCAGTTATTTCTGTACTCAAAGAGCTGTCTTTGAATCTCCATCCTGTCTTCTGGCATGTTCTCTGCTTACTTATTGAAGTGAATTTCACTTTATTCCAAAGAGAACTTTAGGCAGCTTGTTGCTTGCTTACATGTGGTCCAAGTTTGTACAGCCCCCTCAGAGGTGTGTGCTAAGGATTTCTCAGAAACAGTATTTGCATGTGTGGGAACACCGCTGAACAGAAAACCTTGACTCTGTCCAGTCTTCTGAGCACTTGAGTTTCAAGCGTTAAGACCTTGGAAGAGTACCAAAGCTGTGACCTCCTAGGGGTTTTCCATCAAAATCAGTCTGCTGGCATGGTAAAGAGGCATTGTAAATCAGTCCTCTGGCATTGTAAACATTTACAAAAATGTTTGTAAAGTATCCAGAAAAGATATATATATATATATATATATATATATATATATATATATATGTGTATATATATAGTACCATAATAAAAGTATATATTTGGTCTCTACCCCTGGTTTCTGGCACAGAGCTAATCTCTTGGAATTTCCCAGGTGATGGAAGCATCTTTTGTTCTAATGAGATGACCCTTGATGGGCTCTTGAGTCCCAGGAGTTGGTCACCAGAGAGACCAAGCCATGGTTAGAAACTTGGGTCTTTCAGTCCCATCCCCCATCCTCCAGGGAGAAGGAAGGGACTAGAGATTGAGTTAATAATCGGTCATATCTAAGTAATAAAGCTTCCATAAAAATCCCTGGACTACAGGATTCGGAGAGCTGCCGGGTTGCTGAGCACGTGGAGAGGGCACAGAAGCGCCACATCCCTTCCCATGTACCTTGCCTATGCATTGCTCCATCTGGCTGATCATCTGTATCCTTTATCACAGTCTTTATTATATAACAAGCCAGTAAACGTAAGTATTTCAATGAGTTCTGTGAGCCATCCTAGCAAATTACCAAAACCTCGGGGTGTTGTAGGAGGCCTGATTCATAGCCAGCTAGCCAGATGTACACGTGACAACCTGACGCTTGCAGCTGGTGTCTGAAGCGGGGAGAAGTCTTGCCCTTAACCTGAGCCCTCAACTGGAGTTAGCACCAGGATCGAACTGAATTGTAGGACACCCAGCTGGTGTGAGAGAATTGTTTGGTGGGGAAAAAACAGCCCTCCAGATCTGGTCATAGAAGTTTGTGGTGTGAGTATAGAAAAGGAAAAATAGTTGGTTTTTATCTATCTCACATATATTTTTAGATTACTCAAAATAATTATACAACTCTGCAAGGTGCAAAGAAAACATTTAGGGAAGGATAATGCTAAAAACTGTTTAACTTCATGTTGAAGTTAGATGGTGGCTTTCTTTGAAGAATTTAAGCACACTTCATTGAAACAAGCTCCTTACTGCATTACAGAAGTATTTCTTTGTCCATGGAGGGTTTTCTCTCTCAAGACGCTTGGTACTTCCTTGTGAAGTCAGGATATTTACTATGGAATCTACATGGCACTTCTTTTGGTCTGCTGAAAATTAGAAAACAAATGTGCAGTCAGTAGGTTATTGTTTTAAACTTAACTGCGTGAGATTAACTTCTGGAACTGATCTCTAATGACACAATTTCAGAATGCAATTGTAGCATTCATTTAAGCACCGCGTGTCTGGAAAGATATATCTGGTGCCTGATGGCCGCCTCAGCCTAGCAGGGATATGGTCGCAAGAGTCTTAATGGAAAATTATATAACGAGTCCAGCCTGTCAGCTCTTGGTTGTATGGGTAGATTTTCTTTTCTTTTCTTTTATTATATTATTTTCAGCTTTACCGAGAAATAAGTGACGAATAAAAATTGCATATATTTAAGGCATACAACATGATGATTTGATATATACATATATACACACATTGTGAAATGATTAGCACAATCAAGCCAATTAACACATTCATCACTTCATATAGTCACCTTTTTTGTGTGTGGCGAGATCTCTTAATAGGAGCTCTCTTAGCAAATTTCAAGAACACAATACAGTGTTATTCAGTATAGTCACCACGCTGTACAGAAGATCCTTGGAACTTACTCATCTCATGACGGAAAATTTGTACTCTTTGATCAACATCTCCCTTCCCTCCCGCCTCCCCAGGCAAACACCATTCTACTCTCTGTAAATCGTTCTCGTGGTCACTAATCCCCTGTCGGGACTCTGTGATGGCCCCTCTGGGAGCTCAGGTGATCAAAGGGGCTATTCTGAAATGGCTCAGGCTGAAAACCTCCCCCTGAGGTACCACCCCAGTATGACTAACTTCCAGTGCTTATTTGGCCAGATCGACCTATATCTCTCAGTGGTCTTTAAAATGAAAATACAATACTTCATCCTGGTTAGTATAGTGGTCAGCAAAAGAAAAGAGAAAAGAAGAAAGAAAAAAAATGAAAATAGTTCAGCATGAAGACTTTGGGGTGTGTATTGTGTATGTATTACGTGAGTGTGAGGGTGTTTACATGTGTGTGATGTGAATTTGTGTGTGGTGTGTGTGGCTTTTGCGCGTGTCGAGCAAGTGTACATTGTATGTTGTGTATGAGTGTTGTGTATGTTGCGTGAGAGTGTGTTGTGTGTTTTGTGAGTGCCGCGTGAGTGTATGTTGTGTGTTTTGTATCGTGTGTGTTGTGGTGTCTTGTGTGTGAGTGCCCAGTGCTCGGCATGTATCTTACTCGGTACCTCGCAGACGTTTGTCACATGCAGGAAAGGACATGACTCCTGCCCCCGTGACGTTCATTGCTTAAGCTCGCGGGTGCTTGTCAATTCCTTGAGCGTGAGACCTATTTGTGTTCACTTCTCTGTGCTTCCGCGTTGCACGGAGGGAGGAAGTGCTGGCATAAAGGTGAGGGGCTCAGATGGGACAAATATATTGAATAACTAAACACAATTTGTCCTTAGGCACAGGCTTCCTGAAGCAGAAACTTATTTTCTTGCACGTTCACCTTTTCACATACTAAATAACTCCCTTCTTTATTATATTTGCCTTTTATCATCTGTCCATGCCCTGTAAAAATGTTAAGCTCCACGTTGGTAGCGATTTTGTCTGATGTTCCCAGACACACCCCAGTACCTAGAACACTCCCTGGGATGTAGTATGTGCTCAGTAAAACTTGCTTAATGATTAAATGTAAGAATAAATGCAAACCTTGGTCCAAGTCAAGGTTTTTAGCCAAATACAGGTATTATTATTTCTCTTACAGTTTACTTTTAATCTTAGTAAGTCTTGGCAAATAGCTTTTCAGGGTTTCTTCCTCTTGCTTCTCTCAGGCCCCAGCTTTGATCGAGACTCCTGCATGGATCGTCTCTCAGCCTGGCATCGTGGAGCTGGCCCCGGTGGGATGTCTCACCCTGCTTCGTCAGTGGCCATGCCCGTCTTTAGGTCCTTGCTGCACACTGTCCAGTGTGTGTCTGTTGTACTGTCACCTGGGGTTTGGGGCATCAAGCCACCCGGTGCTGATAACCGTGGGCTTTGCCATTGCCTGTAGAGGTGAGGCCCCATGACTTGGCCTCCCAGTTCCTCTCCAGGCCTCTTCTGCTCCACTGGTATTTTCAGCAACTTCATATGCCCCTCTTCATGGCTGAGGAATTCTTGGCAGCTTCTACTGCTCTGCTGGAGGCAGCTCGGTCTCCAGCAGGAGCTCGGTCTCACTAAGCACTGCTTCCTTCCTTCTTCTTCCTTCCTTCCTTCCTTCCTTCCTTCCTTCCTTCCTTCCTTCCTTCCTTCCTTCCTTCCTTCCTTCCTTCCTTCCTTTCTTTATTTCTTTTTTCTTCTTTTCTTCCTTTTTGCGACAGAGTCTCGCTCTGTCACCTGGGCTAGAGTGCCGTGGCATCAGCCTATCTCACAGCAACCTCAAACTCCTGGGCTCAAGCGATCTTCCTGCCCCAGGCTCCCGAGTAGCTGGGACTACAGGCGCACACCATGATGCCTGGCTAATAGCACTACTTCCTCGAGGGGATCACCTCTGCCAGGCTACTCCTGAGGGATCAGGTCACCAGCCCCACAACTCAGCTTCTACTCCTCCTTCCAGGCTTGACTGTAGAGCTGAGCTCTTGCTTTCTCTTTTCCTCTGCCCATGGGCTCATCCCTCTTGCCACCGGAAGGGCCCCCCTGGCTGTGTGGTAGGAAGGTCTCCACGGTCCTCCTCCAGCCCTGCTTACTCTAGCTTTATGGGTCCAGTCTTCCTCCATGACTCTTGAGATGTAAAGCCCAGTTTGGGGAGTTCACAAAATATCCCTTGTCCCTCTCAACAAAGCCTGGCACATTTTTTCAGCATGTTTTAACATCTCTGAAATTAGGATGCATATTGTAATAGATGATAGGTTCTCATTACTTGGCAGCATTTTTTCTTTCCTAGTGCATATATTACAACTGATGGCATTTTTTCATAAGCTATTATCTTGCTATAGACTTCAACTCTCTCCTGGAGTTCAAAGCCAAGCAACGCCTTCTTTGTTCTAGCCTTCATCTTCCTCTCTTCAAGGTGATGTCTTTTCCTCAAAGGTGTGAAGCTGCCGGGCAGCCAGAAACAAAGAGTAACCTTTAAAGAACATACACTGGCTTCTTATATTCAAATATATAAAAGGCAAATATAATATAAGATCACTTTGATTCAATGCAAATGGGGTTGGAGCACCACAATGCAATAGACCAGCTTCCATGCTATACCTTGATATGTAGCCAAAGGAAAAAATGTGTCCATCTCACAGAGACCTGGCCTTCTGGGAAGAAGAAAACATGCTGGTCAGTGAATAAGAATAGTGTGGCCTTTTGGCAGTTATAAGTTTATTTTCAGCTAACAAGTCAGAATTCCATTCCATGCATCTGTCTCATGAGAACATCGTGAGTGCAAGACACGGAGCAGCCTGAATTTCTCAGTCTGTTTGTCTGAGACCCAGGCCCTAGGGATGAATCAACCCATAGGTTAAGGGCCATCTTGCAGGACTCTTTGGGATTAACCAGATGTCCCATCTAGGAAAAGTTTGACCTCAAACCATGCCTTTCTTTTAAGATTTTCTATATTGAGGTCAGAATTTTCTGTGTCAGTTCTCCCTGTCTGTCTGTCTCTCTCTCTCTTTCTCTCTCTCTCTCTCTCTCTCTCTCTCTCTCTCTCTCTCACACACACACACACCCAGATAATGAATGAGTGGATAGTAAACAGAGAAGTGCCAAAGCTTGCAATAACAACTGAATTTTTAAAAGTGTTGATTAATCAGAACCAGGGGCACTCAGTTAGGAGTTGGTGATTACAAGCCATAGGAGCTGTCCATGGCAGATGCCAGGATCAGGTGTGGGCTGGCTTTGTTCAAGGAAAAAATCATAGTCAGTATTCAGGAGTGCCTCCTGGAACGCCGAGCAAGGGCATAGCCAGGCTTCCAAAAGGGCTGGGGCCTGCCTGGAAAGTTGTCTGTCAGAGTCCAAAGGAGTTGCTCCTCATTTCTTGTCTCTGCTCCTGGCTTTCCTTGTTTCTCTGAGGTATGTGGGGGAAAACACAGCCACTCTGTGTCTCCCAAATAGAGTTCAAAGCTAAACAATACTTTCTTTGTTTCTACTCCATCTACAACACATAGACATTAGCTCTGTGTATTTCAGTTTCAATGCAAAATTCTTGGAAGAGAGAATGTGAATTCCCTAGCTTTGGATCTAGCAGAATACTTTCGGCCCCATCAGTCATGGCCAAAGCTGTCCTGTAGGCTCACACCTGTCACCTGGAGGTGGAGGTTAGGGAAATCAGTTCGCTTTCCCAAGAAAGAGGGGTGTGCTGAGTTGACATCAGCTGAGCAGACATCCACTCAAAGACATCTACATAAATGGTGAAAGATTGCATGCAGTATATTCCCTCTTTTTCCTTAAGGAGGCATTGCATTCCAGTCCAACATGTGTTGGTTCAAAGGATGATATAATACAATGCTGAAGTTTTATCAACCAAAGACATTTTACTACAGACACTATCCTTGTTATATGTGAAACTGTGTGTGTATCTTTGAGAAGCAAGCTGAGCTTTCTTACAAATACATTTAACTTTTCTGGAATGAGGCTTTGTCAGAGTTCCATTCTTAAAACAAATTAGAGTAAATCAAATCAAAATTTACCATAAATCCAGTGGTAAATGAGAGGGCTAAGGGAAATAGTTCTGAATTATAGCAATATAATACTTTACAAATATACAAGAAAACATTACAATTTAAAATAATGTACACTAATGCAATTCTAAGAAAATCTGGAAATATGGCTTCAATGCCTCCTATGGGTCTTTCTTGGCTGACAGAGAGCAAGGTATTAGACTTGGAAGAGACTGCAAGGGAGAGGGCAGATAGGAGGGAGAGGAAAAGAGGAGAAAGGCATGCAAAGGGGAAGAGGGAAAGAAAAAGGGGTCTACGGAGTGAGATCATCTAAGTATTCAGACGCTACCCTCACTATTCTTCAGGCAGGGAAAGGTTAGACAAGGCTGGTGTAGGAGATAGCAGGTGGCCACCCTCATGGCTCTTCAGGCTGAGGGCTGGGGGCCCTCTTGGAGGCTCCGCCTTGGCTACTACACAACTATCTAGAATCCATTGATTGTTTAGCATGAGCTCTCTTCTCTCTGCAGAACATCTTGGTAGGAAAACCACAGTAGAGGATTTACATTTGCAATACCGTTCATCATCTCAAGAATAATTCTTAGCTTTCATCTGACACATACAGTGTCTCATTTGCTCCTGGGTCATAGCTCTTGATAACTTTGATAACCTTATTATTGCTTCTTGGACCAGGAACTTTCCAAAGGAGTGAAGGGAGGAGTTTCTGGCATGGGTTGAGGGCCAAAGGCATGTTCAGAAGGAAGTCACACTTAGCAGTTGGGATATGCACCATGGCATGCAGGTGAGACAAGGCAATAAGAGGGTGTTTAAAAGGAGAAAGAAGCACAAAATGTTAAGCCCTTCCAACCTTGTTGTGTTACTTAGTGCTGCGGGTGTCAGCTGACATGGTAGGGTCAAGACCCTCCTTGTGGTCTTGGGTGTAATATTTCAAAGCAGGGCTTGCATTAATAAAGGCAAGGTCTAGTGCAAAACCTCTAGTTATCTGTGCTTCAAAAGCAAAGCTGGGGAAAGCTAAGAGGGTCTATAATACATAAACTCCCAGGGGCCCATCCATGACAAAAGACCTGTCTTCTGTTGTCTGGGATACAATAAGACTTGGCATTTGAAATGGTTCTCCCTAGAAGACTTATTGCGGAATAGGTCGCAAACCACGGATGAGGAATGAGAGAAAGGGTGAATGAGTAGACAATCAGAACAAGTCAAAGAAAATAGTGTCTCCAACTCCAAGCAGCAGCTTTGCTTTGAGGGACGAACTAGAAGGTTTAGATCTGTGGTCCCTAATTTCAACAGACTTTTAGTGCTCTTTTTTTCTTAATAAATATTTTGTGATATCCCCTTTACTATACTAAAAAGAAATTCATTGATAACATAACCTGCCTACATGAAATTAAAAATTTAAATGTATTACCCTAATCATAATGTAAAGAAGAAGTAGAAGTTGTTCCACATTCAGTTTCATATACACATGTGTAGATGCGACTAAACTAGAAGACACAAAGAAACTCAGATGTCTGCAGCTACACACAGAGAAGTCTGCAATGTGGCAGCTGCAAACGCAGAGCAAACTCAGTCTGCGCCTCGCTGGAGAGACAAATATCATGAGTGACTCTGCCATCGGTGAGGTGATTTTTCCCCCATGGTGAAAACTCTTTTATAAACTTCCAGAAAAATATCAAGTTCAACTTCCCCTCAATTTACATGGTAACTGCACTTCTGGAAACTTCAATACATATTAAAATTATAAAAAATACTTTTTGTTTATATGACAGAGTTAGGCCCCAGACTCAGATTTGACCTACATTCAGGTCTGGTGGTATATTTGAAAGTTTTTTAAGGATAGGGGACAATTTGTTTTGCTGCACTGTCCTGAGCATTGCAGAATGTCTAGTAGCCCAAACTTCTGTCTACTAAATAAAGAACCCCCTCAAATATATATAGACAACCCAAAATACCCCCTCCTATATCTAAAACTCCGTTAGGGTGTGTTTCACACCTTGGAGAGCTACTATCTCATAGTCACAGAATTTAGAAAGGCCCTTACAGGTTTTCCAGGCTTGGCAGTTACCAAGTGTTGGTGTGAGGAGCAGTGGGTGGTTCTTTAAACATACAGATTCCTGGGCACTGTCTGTAGAGATTCTGCTTGGGTAGGACTTTAGGATGTCTGGAGACCCTGCTGCACAGCCAGGTATGAAGCCCACTGATCCAAGCCATGCTTCTATCAGATTCACCAGGTCCCTTTGCCATATCCGGGGCCAGTGGCTGTGCAGCCTGTTTTGAAGAATATGTATTTCAGTGAATAGCATCAATAGTGCCAGTTCTCTTTCCAGCCCTTTAAATGGAGAGGCCCACTTGTCAGCCTAGCAGGAGCTAAGGCCCGTGGGTATGGCAGTCCTTGCTCCAGGTCTGCAGGACTTTGAAGTCCCATTGGCTGAGTCAGTTCCCCACTTATCTTCAGAAGGATCCAGGACAGGTAAGTTGTCCTAAAATTAACCCCTGCATATTCATGGACAGTGCATGGTAGGAGGAAACAAAGATAGCTGGGAGAACTATAACTGGTTGTGGAGAAGAGTGGTAGAAGAGAATAGGAAATATTATTAAATGGAAGAGATTGAAAATACTTAAAAGTACAAGGACTTTTAATGGGCAGAGTAAATGACCCACTTATTCATTCAATAAATATATAAAATGCATCTACCACATGCAAGACTGTATTCAAGACAATAATAATATAAAAGTGAATAAAACAGACCAACACCCTACCCTCATGGAGCTTACATTCTAGTGGGAATCGACAGTTAATAAACGAGACCAAGAAGTAATATATAATTTATTGCATATTAATTATAATTTACGTATAACATTATTACATATTATATATTAATTATATAATAAGTTGGATAGTGACCCATGCTAAGAAGCACCAATAAAGACTTCAGATAAGATGGGGGTGTGTGTGTACACGTGTGTGCAACATTTAATGGTTTGGGAGGGAGGGAAGGATATTTCTTTGGTAATAGTAATTAGGACTTTAATAGAGTAGGAGGAACAAGAAAGACATATTGCAGTTATCAAGACAGGAAATGATTCAAGTTTGGCTAAAACTTTTTAACAATGAAAAATAGGGAGAAACAGAACCACTTTGGCATGACAGTAATTAAATTTCTCAGTTTACGTAAAGAACGTTGCGAAACTTCTCATTGCAAGCTGACCTTTTGTTTCCTTTAAGTCCTTTATTATCTTTGAGTACTGTTTAGATTCCAATTCTTGATAGTTCTTCACAATATTGACTAAGTTTTCTGTCCTGTCACACAGAGATCAAGTTATTCATGCATTTCACACTTGGTTACTTTAGACTTGAGTGTTTGTGCAGAAATACCACAATTTTTAAATGTGGTTTTGGTTGGTGTTTTTAGAATGAGGAATTTATCAGCTGTGGTGACTGGTGTATATTTTTATAGTCAGAAATACACTCTTTACCAGAAAATTCCCAATTCCAAAATGACCTCACTATGAGTTTATGACTAATAAAACTACAGTAATATTTGCTTATTTGCATAGTCTTATTAATCTAAAATACTGTCAAGTACACTAATCGTCTGTAATTTTCTCAATAGCTTCCTGATATAACTGGGTAAGTATATCATATTAATGCCTATTTCATAGGTTCAAGGAACCTGAGTATATAACTACCCAAATGTAACTAATGTATGGCAAGTAATGATCATCTCTACCTTTGACAGTGCACCAAACAATGCTTAAATGCTTTTTAACTTCTTCAGTCCTCAAAACAACCCAATAAGGTGGAGATTATTAGAAACACTATTTTGTTGTTGAGGAAACTGAGACACGAGGGAAGTTAAGTGACTTGCTCAGTGCCACGCAGGCAGTATGTGGTAGAGCTGGGGTACATCTGGGGTGATCAGGCTCCAGTGCTCATGCTGGTCACCACCATATGCTATTTCCTCTAGTTCTAGAAAGCAAAACTCAAGCTCCTACATATAGTAGGGGTTTTTTTGTTTGTTTGTTTGTTCGTTTGTTTGTTTTACTATGCAAACAATGACAGTGGTCAATGCAGAGCAGTAAAAAGCAGCAGTGTGAAGGGCAAAGACCATCACCTTTGGACAGTGAGCTGACTCCCAATTCAGTTATTTCACTCACTGAGTAGTCTTGGCCAGGTTCTTTAACCTCTCTGGAATGTCTGCTGCTATTTATAAAACAAAGGTGGTAATACCATTCATGGTGTTACGAGCATTCCATGTGATGTCCTATTAAAGCGTCTAACTCACGGTCCGACATCCAGTAGGTGCTTGATACCTAGACATTTCATTCCCACATAAAGTGTCAATTATGGAGCATGGGTAAGAAAACTGTGGTGGAGCAAATTGGAAAGTGCAGCAGATTTTGTGTACTCTGGGGAATTTGGGGTAACACTTGTGCTACCTAAAAGAGCAGTTAAAATCTCAGTGATGGCTTGGGAGACAATTCCTTGCGGGTGAGGCTGATAGGGGCTGCTGCTCTGTGAAATGTCACTTTGAAGTCTGGGTAACCAGCGAAGCAGTTGGTGTTGAGCGTGACCCTTCTGACTTCTCAGTCTGCCCTTCACCTTTGCTCCTGGGAAGATACTTCTGTGAACTACACAAGGGTCTTCACAGGACTGAAAAATCTTTATGTAGAACAGAAGTTCTCAAACTTTTGGTCTAAGGATTCCTTTACATTCCTAAAAATTATTGAGAACTTTAAAGAGCTTTTGTCTACATGGTTAGCTCTATTGATATTAACCATATTAGACATTAAAACTGAGAAATTAAAAAAAATTGTATTGGTCATTTAAAAATACCAATATACTCATTCCTTGTTAACATAAAAACATCTCTTTTATAAAAATAATTTGTAAACAAATAAAGCCAAAAGAGTGGCATTGTTTTACATTATTTGTATTGTTTTGAAAATCTCTTTCATGTTCAGCTCAACAGAAGACTGGTGAATTTTCATATCTGCTTCTGCATTTAATCTTTGAGATATTATACATCATGTAGCCACTGGAAAACTCCACCGTATGCATGTGAGAGAATGTGTATGAAAAAGACACATACCATTTGTGAATTATATGATTTGTGAATTATAATGCAAGTAGTTTTGATCTTGACGACTCTTTGAAAGTGTGTCAATGACCTTTGAGAACCACTAACATAGAATATCTTTTTCTTTTAATAATTTTTTTGAACTTTCTCAAAATCCTCTCTCAACTTCCCCCTCCTAATGCCTGTGTTTAACCAGTCACAATTGCTAATTACTCTCCATTCGAAACTGTTGGGTTTGGCAACCCGGGGCATAGTAGATTGGGTTCTTTGGTCTTCAGATGTCTCCCTTCCTCCCTCCTTTCTTCTTTCCTTTCCTTATGACTGTTCTTTCCTTTCCACTCCCAGTGGTACAACCTCGGAAGGTTTTCCAACCAGGCAGGTGCCTCATAACCATCTCTTCACCTCTAAGACCTGACAACTGCCAGACTGTCCTTTACCTGACATCATTCACAATTTGTTTCCTTCCTCAAAAGACTTGGCCTTGGCTAACATTTATTAATTCTGGAGAATCTCTTATAAAGATTCCAAAAAAGTTTTCAACCAAAGATTAAAAAAAATTTTTAGCATGTGTAAAGAATCTTAGGCATCTTCACTGATAAACTTCAGAAACTATGTTAGCAGATTTCTGCTTCCAGCCAAGATTAATAGGCCCTGGATTTACTTTCTCACCAGAAGCAACTAAATAACTGGACAAAATACATAAAACAAGGTTTTTAAGATACTGGACATCAGCCAATGAAAGACAGTATTACCTCCCTGAATGGCAGGAAACGAATGGGCTGAGCCCTGCTTACTGTTCTTGCTTACTGATGTGAGAGAGTATCCAGGCCATGGCACAGGGAATGGTGACCAAGGCAGAGCTCAGCAAACTTTCTGACTTGATGAGACAGAGCTGGGAGCCAAGGGAGACCAGGCAGTTACAGTTCACAGGAAAGAAGACAACTGCAAAGAGAGAAAACTTCAGAGATCTTCAGATGGTCCCACTTAATAATTCAGCTGAGTACGCATCAGTGCATGCATGAGAGAAAAGTATCCAAGCTCAGAAAGAGAACCACTTTAAAAGGATTGGATGAAATAGGGACAAGACCAGGAATAACTTCTACTCCCACCAGTCAGACTGGAAAACATCATGATTTATGGACACTTGGTAGAGGACTCAGAAGAATAAAGTTTGAGTATTGGGACAAAATGACCCCTAGCCTAAATGCTACTGTAGTCATGCTTACCATGTCTTAAGAGCAAGACCCAAAAGAGTCAAACTAATCTCCAAGAACTCAAATACATCCTAGAACACAAAAATATTTAGATCCAACAAGTTAAAATCCACAGTGTTTAGCATCCAACCAAAAATTACTAGATATACAAAGAAGGAGGAAAATAAGTCAATCAAGAACAATCAAGAGCTCATACAGATGTTAGAATTAACATACGAGGACGTTAAAACAGTTATTGCATTTCATTTCAAACTGTATTTCATGTGCTCAAAGTAGAGAAATGGAAGATACAAAAACAGATCTACATCTAACATCTAGAGATGAAAACTATAATGTTTGAGATGAAAAATATAATGGTGAGATTAACAACATATTAAATATTGTAGAAGAATAGATTATTAAATATGAAGACATAACAATAAAAACTATCAAAATACAACAGAGGAAAACAAACAAACAAACAAAGAACGGAGCCTCACTGAACTGCAGGACAATTTCAAGTAGCCAAATATACATGTAATTGAAGTCCCCCAGAGAATGGAGAGGGTGCAGAAAAAATTATTTGAAGAAATAATGGCCAGAACTTTTCCAAATTGAATGACAATTATAAACTTATAGATCAAGAAGTTCAATGAGCCCCAAAAAACATGAAGAAAAGTACACCAAGTTTCATTATAATTAAATTGCTTAAAACCAGTGATAAGGAAAAAAATGTTAAAAGCAGTTTGAGAAAAAAAATACACGCACAGAGGAACAAAGATGAAAGAATTATGTTTCTCTCTCACAGAAACAATGCAAGCTGGAAGCCTTTGGAACATTATTTCTAATGTACTAAAAAAAAATAACTGTCAACCAAGAATTCTATATATGGTGAAAATATTGCTCAAAAACGAAGGTAAAATAAAACCATTTCAAACATACAAAAGCTAAATTCATCACCAGCAGATCTGCACTACAAAAATATCAAAGGAAATCCTTCAGACAGAAGGGAAATGATGCTAGATGGAGATCTGGATCCAACCAAAGGAATAAAGAGCACCAGAAATGCCAAATTATTATTTAAATTTCTTTTAAAAATGGCCATTTAAACTAAAGTAATAATGTAGTGTGAGGTTTATAATGTATGTAAAAGTAAAATGAATGGCAAAAATAACACAAAGTTCAGACAAGGAGAAATGGAATTACAGTATTCTAAGGTTCATATATGTGGAGTGATGTAATATCACACATGGAGAAATTTCTAGCAATAAATGCTTATTTAAAAAAGAAGAAAATTGTCAAATTGATGACCTTAGCTTCCACCTTCAGTAACTAGAAAAAGAGGAATAAATTATACCCCAAATAAGCAAAAGATAATAAATGATAAAGATCAAAGAAGAAAGCAACTAAAGAGGAACCAGAGACACAGAGAAAACCTCAGTGACGCCAAAGCTGATTCTTTGAGAAGATCAGTAAAATTGATAACCGCTGTATAGCCAGACAGATCAGGGATGAAAGTGAGAAGATAGAAATATCGATAGCAAAAATTAGGTGATATCACTATCACTTACATACCATTACTCCACAAATAGTAAGAGGATAATGAGAATATTAAGAACAAAATAATGCATAAAACATTCACACTGAGATGAAATGGACAAATTCTTTGACAGAAGGACACAGCTACCTGCTTCTTTCAAGAAGAAATAGATGACTTGAATAGCTTTCAATCTATGAAAGAAGTCGAATTTGTAGATAAAAACCTTCCCACAAAGAAAGCTCTAGGTCCAAATAACTTCCCTGGTGAATTCTATCAAGCACTTAGGAAGACACAATATCAATTCTCCCCAAACTGTTACAGAAAATTGAAGAGGTATAAATAAATGCTTCTCAACTCATGAGTTCTACCCAACTCTGCAAGGCTAACATTACCCAGATATCAAAACCAGACAGGACATTACAATAAGAGTACTGACCAATATTCCTCATGAACACAGATATAAAAATTCTAAACAAAATGCTAGTAAATCAAATCCAACATATATAGAAAGGCAAATACATCATGACCAAGTAGGCATTATTCTAAGAATGCAAGATTAACTTAGCATTGGCAAAACAATAAATGTAATTTACCATATTAAAACTAAAAAAAAGAAAAACTATATGATCATCTCAATAGATGCAGGAAAAGCATTTGACAAGGTCCAGCATCTATTCCTGATGAAAACTCTCAGAAAATTAGGAATAGAAGGAAACTTCCTCAACCTGATAAGGGGCATCTATGAAATACCTACAGCTAACATCATACTTAATGAAAGCTTCCCCCTGAGGTCAGGAACAAGGCAAGAATGTCCACTTTGCCCACATCTATTCAACATTGTAATAAAGGATCTAGCTGGTGCAAAAAAGTCAAGAAAAGGAAATAAAAAACATCTGGATTGGAAAAGAAATGGTCTTTATTTGCAGATGACATGGTGGTCTATGTAGAAACTCTTATGGAATCTATAAAAAAGCTACTAGAACTAGTAAGTGAGTTTTGTGGGTTATAAGATCAATATACAAAAATAAGTTGTATACCTATATACTAACAATGAACATTCAGGAATCAAAATTTAAAAACGATACAGTTTATAATAGCATCAACAATATTAAAAACCTAGGGACAAATCTGACAAAAGATATGCAGGATCTGTATGTCAGGTGGTGATGATGGCAGAGACTATTCTGCTCCTAAGCCCACGGTGTGCCCTGCACTTTTGTTGCTGTTCTCTGCCTCCTACCCTCCCTGGCTTAGGTTGCCCTTTTTGCAGTCTGTTTCAGGGCCTTTTCTGAATTGCTGGCTTTTCCTGGGTCTTCCAGGTACCTGCATCACTACTTCCACACACACAGCAGAGAAAACAGAAAAAGCACTCCATATTTTCTCGATCATTTGTTTCCTGAGATTCTTTCCTTTTCCTGGGACAGCATAGGAAAAAAAACCTCTCGTCTTAGGAAACCTGTGGCTTTCTTCTGCATTCAAACTTTTCCGTGCTGGGACCTGTTCCCCATGCTCTTAGAAAAACCTAGGCTACGGGTGCATAGCTGTACCTCTTCTCTGTGGGCACCCTCTTTCTTAGAGACTATTTCTCTGCATCATTATTTTTGTGCCCAGATTTAGTTGGAAAATTGCCAAGTTACTTGACATGCACATAGTTAATATGTCAAAGGAACAGGGCAAAGCACCATAAATGATTTTTTTCTTAGAGAATAAACAAAAAGGAATGACAACAATGTAGAACATACTAAGATTTTACAGTTTCATTTGTTAATGTAATTGTATTTTAAGGCTTTGTTTCTTTTAATCACAAGGTAATCAATAATCTGTTGCTGATTTGATGACATTGTGACTGGAACCAGTGTTGCCTCTGTGGGGAACAGAATTTTGGGGTAACACAATAAAAAACTCTTTGTATCCTCCTTTTTATCCAGTTTTTTGCCTACTTCTGACATTCTGGGCATTAATCTAACTGCGTATGAGTGTTTTAGGATAGCAGGTGAAGAGATTCCCCACACCTGAAAAATGCATGGGTTCCAATCTCTGACATCTTACATTTATTTTTGCTAGAAAAACAGAAATATGTACATGAAACCATGTATTTACAAAGCACTATATTAATGAATGTAAAGTAATCCCAATAATATACAAATTGAGTACCTAAAATATAGAGGGAATATATGAGCAGATAGGATTCAGCTGAGCAATGAAGACAGACTAAATGATCACCTGGTTGATTGCAAGGAAAGAGGAAGAGTGCAAACAAGATTCCTGTTCAGGCACAGATTTAAAATGAGCAGACTGTCCATTTTGGATGAAGACCAGCTTTCCAGAGAAGGACCTTTTTTCCAGCATTCCTGAATCGTCTAGACTTTAAGCTGCAATGTCCAACAGAATACAGTATTTTGCAGTGATGGAACGTCCTATGTCTGCTCTGTCCAATATGGTAGCCACTAGCAATATGTGGCTATTGAGCTCTTCAAATGTGGCTAGTACTACTGAGGAACTAAATTTTTAATTTTATTTAATTTTAAATAATTTAAATAGCCACATGTTTCTAGAGGCTACATGTGTAGGATAGCACAAATCTAGAGAAACAATAGAAGGAATCCTTGTAGCCAACTCCTGAGAACCAGGCATAAGTCACACCTAGGGGGCCCTCTGCCCAAAGTCTGGTCCAGTCTGGGTCCTGAGTCTTTTATGCCATTTCTGGTAAATTGAGATCACAGGCTTCTACCGTTGTTACTCTCAGGAGGACTCAAGTCCCAATGGCTTTGGCTTCCTCCGAGGACAATACCAGCTTGCGTCCCAGATCAGTGGTCCCCAACTGTTTTGGCACCAGGGACCAGTTTCATGGAAGACAATTTTTCCACTGACTGGGGTGTGGGGGATGGTGTCAGGATGATTCAAGCTCAATACATTTATTGTGCACTTTATTTCTATGATTATTACATTGTAATATATAATGAAATAATTATACAACTCCCCATAATGCAAAATCTAATGCCTCCACTGATCTGACAAGAGGCGGAGCTCAGGTGGTGATGTGAGCAATGGGGAGCAGCTATAAATACAGATGAAGCTTTGCTGGCTCGCCCGCCGCTCACCTCCTGCTGAACAGCCTGGTTCCTAACAGGCCATGGTCTGGTACCTGTCCACAGCCCGGAGGCTGGAGAACAGAGTTCTAGATCATATTCTGAGCTCATGGGCAGGTCTAACTATCCCAGAGTAGGAACAGCTCAGCACCTGCCATCGAGGTTTTTAAGATGGGGATTTCTTACGATAGTGCAAGAGGTAGAGAAGGAATCAGTGGTACTATAGCCTCTTCTCCCAAGCCTTGGACCCAAGGAAGAGACCTTTCCCAGCTCCCACTCCCCCTCCAGGCAGTCATGGATAACAGTAATTAGTGTTGGACAACAGTTCGCCTGCTGCTGAGTCATTGTCAAGTTGTTTGTTCTGAAGAAAGACAAGAGGAATAGTTGGGTGTTCACGTAATCTTTGACCATCAGGGAAATGATTGAACAAATGTGGCACTCCTGAGTCTGACCAGATTTTTCTTCTGCTTCTGTTGATAGAAGTAGTGGCCCACTCTTCACTCCTCTAAGTACCTAGGGTAGTGGAGACTTAATTCTCATGGGTTGCACCATTTCTTAGAAAACCATTGAAGAACAACACTAGAAACTGAATCATTCTAACAGTTAGCATTTACTTAAAAGTACATAGTTTTGGCTACTTTTTTTTACTCAAAGTAGTATTTAAACCTAAACCTATTTGACTGTCTCATATCTCTCATTTTTCCTTTGTTTTCTGGTAAGATTGTCATAATAATGATCTTAAGGAAGCACTCTGTAATTGAACAGTGTTCAGAGGTGATGCTGGAGAAGGGAGGTAGGTGTTGCTTTAATTCTGGGATACCTTGCATGCTAGGCTGACTTTATGGCACAGGATAAGCCAGGGAGAACCATGACACATTCCTGAGTAAGTCATTGTTTTAGTTATCTATTATTGTGCTTCAGCCTATCCTAAAACTCTGTGACTTAAAACAATAATGTATTATTATCCTCCATGATTGTGTTGGTTGATGGGGCTAAGCTGGATGGTTCTCATTTAGGGCTCTTCCTGTGGATGCAGTCAGATAGCCAGTGATTAGAGTTGAATGGCCTGACATGGAAATGGTGCACTCCCATAACTGGAGGTGACTCTGGCTGACAGTTGGGGCTGGGGACTGGAGCGCCTACGTGTGGCCTCCATGTGGCTTAGGCTTTCTAACAGTAGGGAGGTCTCAGGACAGTGATGCTTCTTACTGGCAGCTCTGGGCACCAAGAGTGAGTGTTCCAAGAGGCCCCAGAAGAACCTGAAAGTTGTTTTACAACTGAGCTCAGAAGTCCCAGAAAGTCAATTCCACCACATTCTATGGGTTGAAATTGGTTGAGCAAGTCACTGAAGCCAGCCCAGATTCAAGGGGAGGGAAATTCGACTTCACCTCTAAATTAAATGAAGAACAAGGAATTTTCAGCCATCTTTTGTTTACTACACTGGTCATATTCAAAGAAAACCACTTAGAGAAAAATTAGCAGTTACATTCAGAAAGGGTTAAAGGGTTGAAAGGCTCCAACGTGAAAGTCTAGGTTTTGGAAGGCACTTGTAGAAAAGGAAAATTGACAAAACTTAGAGACCAATTACAGAGACTTGCAGAGAACCAAAGATGGTGGAACCAGGTAGAATTACTAAGGAAAGAGTATTTAATTTAAAAACAAGATTAGAGCTTCACTCTTGCTAAGTGTCTGGTATATGATGGAGCACAGAGGTTTCAATAGGCATGTCTTGGATGATGTGGGGAAGCTGGGAAGAGCTGCCTTTTGGATGGCGATAGTTCAGTTCTTGGTGCTTTAAGTTTCACATGTTAAAGCAACCATGAAACAGAAGCCAGCATAAGACAGACAGAGGCCACCAATCCGGTTCTGTTAGGTGCAGCAGTACTTAGAAGTTACCAGTTCTATCAGACTCTGAACTTGCTGTGCTGTTTCTGGGAAAAACCAGGTGCAAGAAGCCTCTTTCGGTCATTTGCCTTCATTGAGCAAGATTCAAACTGCGATTAGAACAAAAAATTGGCCAGTCTGCCTGTCACGTCCACCCTTTTTTCCTCCTCTTATAAAGGAGATTAAGAAATGGTTCATTGCCTGTGACTATCTTAGGATATATGTTACACTTTCTCATCTGCTCTTATCTCCTGTTCATACGTGGCTTTCTTCTTGGTAAAGCTCTTGCAAAATCAGAGGAAACTGAACAGAAAGATGATCATAATAGTCCACAAATATCTGCCCAGAGAAAGGGGGAGCGTTGAGTCCATTGGAAGTGAGGAGTTGTAGAGAGGGGAGGTGGCGAAAACCCTAGATAGGAGAGTGGTTACCTGGAGGTCAGTAGGTGGAAAATGTGTGAGAACAGCAAACAAACCGGGCTAGAGAAGGAAGTCCATCTAGGACAGTGGTTTCAGGTCTCCGTTATGGTTCCGTGAGAGATTACTGGCAGTGGCATAAATAACAAAAATAGGTGTAGCAAATTAAGATCACAGAGGCCTGTGTGCAGAAATGTAATTTTCTTTATTTCTCTACAATTGAAGTGAATGCCACTTACAAGTTCTTATTTCCATCAGATGACAGGAAAAAAATCTCACTAATTTAAAGTGGTTTTGTTTCTATTGGTTCAAGACTGAGTCTCTTTGGGGGCAATGACACAATCTATTCAGAATTATTCACCCTCCAAACCCTGCTTTTATTTCCTCCCGAGGGTCATTGGAGTTCTTTGGGGGTGGTGGGAGTGAAGGGGACGGAGGTGATGAAGGGTTGTCCTGTGTGTAGGAGGGGTTCTGGTCATCCTCTGTTCTTACAAACTTCGGCTGAGACCATGCTTGTCCTGCCAGCTGCAAGTCCAAGGGCTCTTCCACGTGTTGGTTCTCTCAGCCCATTGAGGGTTTGGGGACTAGTGGCTGCTTTACCTGAACACTCTGGGGCACGCTGGACTTTACAAGGCAGCCTGTCCTGAGGCTTAGGCAGTTCTGTTACGACCTTGCTGGTGTCTAGGACTGCACCCTGGAAAGTCAAGTGATGTTTCTGTCTCCCAGGATTCACCATCAAATCCCCACCTTCAAGAGGAGGCTGGGGTTTCTCTTGTTTGTTAGTTCTGGAGAATGGGGGCTCTGGGCCACCTCTTAGAAATATTTCAGGATCCAGTAAACATTGGCTACCTCCCTCTGCTTCTCCCCTTTGCACCTGCTGGTCAACTCTGCTCCTTTGACTGGGAACAAATAGCTTTATGTTACCATGTATTCTTCTGCACTCCATGTTTTATGATGTAAAATTTATGGTCTAAGTTCTCCAACACTTTGGCTTTGGGGGTTCAAGGCCACGAGCATAAAATTCTTCTCTTTTCAAGCCTAGTGATAATGTTTATAATGGGCAATCTTTCCAGATGTTGTCTTGTGACACAGGCCATGGGAAATGTTTTATTTTTCAGGCACCAGAGCACATCGTATTGATCAATGTGATTTTGTTTCATGTGCATTGTTAGAGACTCTTCTGAAAGAGCATCCCGGGACTTGATCAGCTTGGCAGGTGGAGGAGAGACTGAAAATCTGCAGGGGATAAAGTCTTGCTTAAGGAAGGTGGCCTGGGGGTGGATGGCAGAGGGCCAAATCTCTTGAATGATAAACATTTCCGAGGTGGGAGGGAGATACTCCAGAAGACGTCCAGAGGCTAAAGATGCTATTTCTGTTTCTTGTAAGCTTTTGTCCAGGATGTGAGCCACTGGATTGCATCATCAGCTTACCACATCGCAGTGATGTGCCTACGCTGAAGCACATGGATGTGTTCAGAGCATTTGTGTGGTGCTGAGACCAGAGCAGAGAGCAACACAGGAATGGCAGTCTCCACCTTACGGGAGACTCCAACTCAGGGGGTGAAGTGAGGCATGTGGACACACAAGTTATCCAAGGAAAAGAAATGAAGGGAATGGGAAAGTCAGTGACAGTGGTCAGCGTGGCTGAGTGAGGAAGGAGTTGACCTCAGGGTCCTGAATAAAACAGTGGTTATAAGGTGAGAAGAGAAGACCTTCAAATGCCAGTCCTGTGATGGGTGGGTATTTGACAGTCCCATCGGGATCTAGAGGCCTATGTATCTAGCAGAACACTTGGGGTAGGGGTGGTTGGGAGGGGTCAACACTTTAAAAAAGGGAAAAATTGTAGTTTTTATTTCTACATTGTTACACAAATCAATTTCACTTTCTATTTATAAACTTCTTAAAAACCTTTGTTATGTAAATGGCAGGACGAGTTTATGTTCACCAGCACAGGGCTTCCAGGCTGGTTCTGTAGCATTGAGCCAGGTCTACCTTTGCAGCGATCATTAACTGCCACTTGGACAGAGCGTTGAAGTAGCTTTTGGTGGAAGATTCAGAGGAATGGCGTTGCTGTGGGAGCTTAGAGGAGCAGCTGTTCTCAGCCCGGGCTGCATGCTGGAATCACCTGGAAGCTTCAAAAACACTAAAGTTTGGGCCTCGCCCCAGAGATCCTGACATGACCGATCTGAACATGAGATTGTCACATCGCCCCGGTGGTTCTGAGTGGAGTCAAGGCTGTGAACACCACTGCTGTATGAGGAAAGTACTGAGAGATAGGACAGGTAATGAATTCTCATAATTCTGCATGACTCGTCCCAGACATGAGCCTGCTCTTCTGAGAAGAAGAAAACATTCAAGCTTCTGAAACCAGATTTAAAAAAAAATGAGAACTTGTCATCATGCCAAGCCACAAGGCAGCTTTTAGGGCTGATGAGTTATTGCTGCTCCTTCCCTCACATGCTCCCCATCCTGGAATTGTCCGGAGCAGCTGAGCTGAGGCTCCAGTTATCTCAATTCTTGGGTTTCTGACAGGACATATCAGGCTGCATTAGGGAAACAAAAGTGTGCCTAGCCTGAAGGAGACGCAGGCAGGGGTTGGTGTGCACTGGAAGAAGGAAGCAATCATCATTTACTAATCTCTCCTTGGAGGACCGTCCATTAAGACCTCCAGGTTGGAGGGTCCTTTCACACGCGGAGTGGAAAGGGAAGAGCAGATTTCAGCCTCCTGGGCTGCTGGCAGGACCCGGAGACTGCCCCTCCCTCCATGGAGTCCTAGGGTGTGATACTGCCAGGCACTTTATGACCTTGACCATTCTTGCATTTCCGTGAGTGTGAATTCTCATTTGCAAACTGAGCTGGTGGGAGTAAGGGGAGTTTGAGTTTAAAAGAGTACTGTACTCGAGGTTTGTCCCGAAGTGAAGTTGGCTGTCAAGATTGCACGGCAAGTAAACTGATTTTTCATCCAGGCACATAACAATATCCATAAAACCAGCAGATAACGATTATGTAGTATCAGCTCTGTGCCTGGCACTAATTTTATATGTATTAGCTCATTTAATGTCCTCGGCCACTCCATGAGATGGGTGCTGTTATGATCCATTTCATAGAAGAGGAACTGGAGGTACAAAAGTTACACTCGTCCAAGTTCACAAAGCCAGTCGCAGCTCCAGAGGCCACTCCTGGTCTAACGTATTAGCATTCGCTTCTCCATCTGATGTCTTGCGGGTCGCCAGCTCAATTCGCTGGTCGCCACCCAGCTCAATGGGGTGGTAGAGCCAGGTCGCGATGGCTAGGTGAGTTGTCCCAACTAACTTTGGTGGGACCACCGTCGCCGCCCCTCAAGGAGCCGGGCTCCGGTCTAGGAGCGCGCTGCAGCCCTGGAACGCTCTGGAACTGGCGGGAGCCCTGGCGGGGGCGCCGGGACCGCGGGGATGCCCAGGGCTGAGCGGCGTCCGGAGGGGCTGTCCAGTCCCTCCTGCGCCTCCGGGCGGGGAGGTGGGGGCACCGGGTCAGCTCGCAGGCCTCCCGAGGTCTACCGCCGCCCGCGGCCTGGCCCCGCGAGCCGTCTCCGCCCGCTCCCCGCCCCCGCTGTGGCTGGGCCGAGCCGAAGCCAGAGCCGCGCCCCGCAGTTCCCGGCCGCGAGGGCGGGCGCAGCTCGTGCCCGGCGCCCGGAGCCCTCTCGGAGCGCGCGGCGCGGACCAGAGGAGCCGGAGCCGGGCCGGGCGGGGCAGCGGGGGCACCGGCCTGCCCCGCGCGCCCCCAGGGAGCGGCAGGAATGTGACCGTCGTGGGCCCGAGCCCCGGAGCATTCCTCGTTGGGCTCCTAGGGCTCCGGCCCCGTCCGGCTGAGCCGGTTCCGCCTGGGGCTGTGATCCCCTCACCCCCCACGGGGGCTCGTCCAGGTAGGAGAAAGCCGGGGCATCCCCGGAATGGGTTGGCGGGAGGGCGGGCTGTGGCTTTGACACTTTCGCGGGCTCCCTGCTCTGCAGTGCGCGGTAAGCGTCTTTCCCAAAGTACACTTGGTTGTCAGAGTTTGTTGTGCAACAAGGTGATGGCGGTTAAGTTTGTGTATGTTCGTTTCTTGTGTGGAGCAGGAATAGAGGTTGTTCAGATCCTTTGGGGGAACCTGCCGATCATTCTGGAGCGTGGTTGTAGGTAGGCGTGTGTCTCCCTTTGTGAATTGCGTCCACGCATTTTAATACGGCCAAGTTCAACTGTTCAGGAGCGTCCCTCTTAGAGGTTTGGGCTCAGAAGAGTCAGTCTGCTAACGAGGTAAGGGATGAGGTGGCAAACGCACTGGAAAGGATACCTTGTTGCCCCTTCGGATAAAGGATGATGCTGGGCAGTGTAGCTACAGGCAAGAAAACACCAAGAAGACACTCATTATTTACAACAAGCAAGCCCAGTGCTGTACCGTTTACAAGGTCCTTAACATGTGCTGCTCTTTTATCCTCCCAGCAGTCTTGTGAGGAAGGTGCTATCATCATGCTTGTTTTACAGCGGAGGAAGCACAGGCTTAGACAGGTAGGGGAGAAGCTTGTTGGACGACTGGCACCCAGGAGAGTTAGCTCTCTGGATTCAAATGCCTGTGTCTTTCACTTTTCCTCATGATAGCTCCCAACAGTCCCTGCCTACCAGGGCTTTGTGCCAGGGGGGGGCGGGGGCTGTGCAGATGTGATTCTTGCGTGTTCCTCCACAGTGTTTCCTGGGGGCTAGGGATACTCATCAGATGGGCACATTCCATGGTTTTAGCTCCACATCCTAGGAACTGAGGCAAGGGACACCATGAACTGGGACCACTGATGTCACGGCTAAAAGGTGAGCCAAAGTCCCTTCATCACTGCAGTGTGATGCCTGGGTCACCGTGGTTCAGTGCTGAGTTTCCGGAAGGTGAATGGATGAAATGGAACTCTGCAACTCTAGATGGGCCAAGGAAAGCCAGCAGTGGTGTTGGGGACATTCTCTGCCCTTTTCCCCACCCAATTTATTAATACTAGCAGGTATTGGCATTGTTTCCCTTCTAATTTGTTACTTAAGATCCTATTTGATATTTTATTTAATATTCTATATTCACATCCTACATTCACTTTTGTGCTAGACAAAAAGGATGTGTGGAGCCTTGATTTATTTTCAGTCCTTTTTGGCCAGCTGCCACTCTGCTGCCTGTGGAGCACTGCCTGTGCCCACTCGCCCTCGTGTGGCCTCCATGCCATCCAAGAAAGGACGTGTGATGTGAATTCTCACTTGTCCTTGGCGGAGCAAGGTTTGGTCCGGGCTAAACCCCCCATTTCTAACAGGCTCTCCTGTTCCGTGTCATAATGTGGCATCAAGATTTTCTGTATGGTTCCACAACATGCAACAGCTTTTGAGTAAATCCTTCACAACTGGGGAAACGCTATTCAATATTAGATTCATGTATTTATTAAGCAAATGTTTACTCAGTGTCTACTCTGTGTCAGGGACTGTGGTGAGTGCTGGGTTAGAGCAATGAATAGAATAAATGAAGATCTCTGTTCTCTTGCTGAAGTAAGTGACAGGATATTGACAGTCTCTCTTAATAAGAAAGGTCTTTGAAATCTGCCCCGTTGAGCAGGATGTGGGCACGCTGGTTGCCCGGAGGACACCGCTCGGTGTCTCCAGGGAAGAGAAGGAGGAGATGATGGGCAGAGATGAAGCTCCGTCATTCCCTGGAGAGTAGGAGGGCTGCTGAGATACACTGCATGTCTCGGCCATGCACATGGACTAGGACAGATGGAAACCTGTGGCTGAGACGCAAGGTGGGTGTCCACCTGCAAGCAGAGACATTATGGAGGGAGCTTCTCATAAATCAAAGGGGCAAAGCTGGTCAATTGTGGTGAAACCACCGTGGCGTAGGGGTGGGGAGGTACAGAGATCTGCATATTCTTGTGTTGCATAACGGATCCACTATGAACTTACCACTTTAAAGGAGAGACATTGTCAGGGGCACCTGTGACTCACTGGCTGTGGCCCAGGCCCACAATGGTACCCATCTGTTGCTGTGAGTGGGTGCTTGGTTTGTGTTTCCCTCTCCTCGAGGTTGTTAGGTGGGCTGGAGGCACAGGACGAAGATCTGCACTGTCAGCAGCTTTTGTCTCCTCTGGTTGTCTGCTATTGCCCCAGGAAACGCTGCTGCAGCCTCCTGGCCACGCCTAGCACAGGGGGCGTGTAGAGGGGCCCCAGCACTGAGTTGTCTTACCAAGTGTTAAAAAGGACTGGGGCTCCTCAAGGCTCTGGTCACCTGCATAATCTTTGGATTCTGTGCTGTCTCGTCTCCATGCACGCCCACGGCACGCACATGGCAGAGTGGTGGGGAGAGCTACCTGTGACTTACTAAGAGGACTCATGGCCACGAGAGGAGAAAGATGCCATAAATTAAAGGTGAGATGAAAGAAAAACAAGAGTGAAGATGAAGTGGAGCTTGAAATGAGGCTAGAAATATGTAAAATGTAACTTTGATGGCCTAAATATTTGTGAAGTTGCCCAAGTGGGCTGCAGATGCCTCTGGTAAACCCAGCCTCCCAGCCCAGCCAGCACCTTAGCATTGCCCGGGGCACTCTGACGACTGATGGGGCCAGACGCAGAGCAAACAAACTAGCATCTCTGGGGGTGTGCCAGGCTCTGGTATTTTTAAAGCCCCCCGGGTGGTTCTAATGTGCAGCCAAGATTGACAACACAAATATGCTTACTTGCAGGCACTGGGAGGGAGGACAGCGGGCAGGGCTTCGGTGTCTTTAAGATGAAAGCAAAGTGCTCAGGAGAAAAAGCATTCTTGGGACAAAGAGAAGTGGGAACTTTCTCCTGAAGGTCCCCATAAAAGAGGTGGGAAGAGCAAGTTTTAGGGTGTCTTTTGAAATGACCCGAACTGTAAGTGCAGTTTGGTAACCATAATTCACTGGAGTGCTAACAGGAGGGGTCTAGTCATGCTGCTCTGAACATCTGGCTTCCCAAACTTGAGATCTTGTGGACTCCTGAAAATACAGCCAATGACTCCTGACCAAGAGTTAAATGAAAAGTTAGATGCTGTCACTTTCCATCTCATCAAAACCCAACACACTCCTCTTTATGTAAATATTTTAAACACTCCCTTTATAATTTTGAAATGATATAACAAAACTTACTTAGAGCATTTTAAAATGTCAATATAATACTCATGAAGAAAAAACAAAAGCCATTTGTATTAACGTGATGTATTTCGGTGTGTAGATGCTTGGGCTGAGCTGAACCTGCTGAGGTCACTCAGTGCTTTCTATAGACCGAGTGCAGGGAAGCTGTGGTGGGACAGCTCCAAGTGCAGCCTGGAACAGGTGAGTCTTGGCGGTCATTCAAATATCACTGAAGGACGAGGGACTCTTGGTCAAGGTCTAAATGGTAGTCAAAGGCCATTCTTTTCTTAATTTTCACAGTAGTTGCATTGCTGAAAAATTCAATGTGTGTAAAAATTATGCCAACAGTATGTATTTTACATAAATGTGGAATGGAATTGGGGACTGGGCTCCAAATAGTATAAGCATATTTCCATTGGCATGAATATCTGGAGGTCATGTGGGATGAGGGATGAGAGATGAGTCTTTACTAAGTGGAACTTCCTGGTATTGTCCCAGATGTCTAGCATCCACGCCTCCAAGACTAAGTGTGTGGGGATCAGCCAAAGTGTCTCCTTCCTCATGATTTCCGAAATGCTCCCTCAGGGGCCGTGCCCACCCCGTTGAGAACTACTGCTTTCCCTGCATTGCTGGGTAGTGCGTGATTACAGCACTGATACTGGCGTGGGCTCTGAAAGAGGGCACTGGAAAGCTCTAAGCTAGCCACCCGGAACGCACTGACGTTACATGTTAAAGGATCATAGAGGTCGAGAGAGAAATCAGAACGATGGGTGTTGTGTGTATGGGGGTGACTACTAAAAGCTGCAAGGGAGCTTTGGGGGGTGACAGCAATGGTCTGTATCCTGATGGAGTATTCCTGGTAAATACAGTTGTCACAGTTTATGGAACTGTGTACACTTAAGGTTTGTGTATTTCACTATGTACATATTTTAACTCAATAAAAAGAATTATAGAAGAGAAAACAATGTGAAATTTCTTGCGTGGATTGCCTAGTCCTCTGAAACTCCATCTGTAGATCCCAGCTTGAGAAACAGCTGCTCTTGCCCGATTGGGAGGCAGGGCTTGGGGACGGTCTCTCACAGTCATAGTCTTCTGGGCTATAGAAGCTGGAAAGGGCAAGGCAGGGCATTTAGGAAGGGGACAAAGGATAGGAGACGAGGCCCATCCTGTCTCTGGGTTTTGGTTCTTGTGGTCCAGGAGCCCCAGGAGGTTCACAGGGGTGAAGTGGAAGTCAAACTCCAACCTAGTGGTCAACAGGCTCAGGTCTGGCCCATTCCCGTTTGTAGAATCTTGTGACAGTAATTACGCCTCTCTGTGTCTCATTTCCCTCTATCCCTTAAAACCCATGTGCTTTAGTTGAAACCACCAATGTCATGGCTTTGTGCCTTGTAATAGCTGAATAATTTAGATTTCATGGCAACACTTGAAACCTCTTTGGAAATTTTTACTTTGTATCCTTGTGCATCCTTGATGATAAAAGTAAACTTTCCTTGCCCTATTTACATGGGTAAATAAGCCATCTATCTACTGTGAGCTAGGCTTTGGATTCATGTTGTTGGTGTTTCCTGGGCTTTCTGAGATGATGAGTGAGTTTCTATTTTTCTTCCGTGGGAGTGGTTTTCTTTGCTCATAGTTTTGTAAAGCTGTTTCTCTGGAGGAAAATCAGTGGTGACCGTACGGAAGGCACAGTCAGGTTTTTAGGATGTCTGTGTGTAATAGAGTGTGGGTGACTGATCTCTACAGAATGGAAACAGTTGTGTCACATACAGAGCACACTGTGGTGGTCCCCCAACTCTTCGGTGGTTGTTTCCACATCCTCTTTTCCCCGTCTTGAGTGTGGACCATCCTATGAGGACCCTGAGGTAATTAGGGTTAGGTTGCTCTGTCTGTCCTGCCCTCTGGGGGTGAGTGTGTGGGGCCCTGTTGCCTCCATTTCTCATGACTGGGACTGTATAGAGATGACTATGGCTGCCTGGGACTTTAAGGCAAATGCTTTGAAAAGGTACTTCTTTGGTGCCTCATGTTTTATCCTAGAAAGATCTTGGTGATTTTTCTTTCTACTTCATAATATAGCCATGTTCGCTCTCATATAAAAATAATAACTCCCCCCAGAAAATCTTTGGGTAAAATCAGCACCCCAGGGAGATAGACTCTGGGCTCCCTGACTGACTAAATACCTTCTCTTTGGGGATTTATGGATTCTAATTTAGGAAGCAAGGACTTGTGTAATCACAGAATTCTAAAGTATTCTCCATAAGCATGTAGTTCCATGGTTTTATAAATAAGTTCCTTTTTGCTTTCTCTTTCACACTGATATTTTTGTTCTTAACAAAATTGGGGATTATTTAATACCTGTTTGAATCCTTACAACAAAGGGGTAACAGGAGAGCATCATAAATATGGGCTTAGTTTCGGTACCATAACCTACTTCTCATACACGTTTCCACTGATTTTCAATAGAACACTTGGGTTGTGCTGTTTCATGAGCTGAAGAACCTACATCGGCCCTTGCTTTTCCCAGGGTCCCATCCACAGTTACTTCTCGGGTATGCCCAAATTAGTTGGAGCCTAATTCTCTGACTAATTTCTCCATCACATCAGATCGATACATATGCACATATTGATTAATGATTGGGATGAGAAATTGTATTGAATATTATATTAAATGACGCCATATTTATGAGGCACTCCATGGGAAGGTAGAAGAGTGTATTGATACGACATGAAAATGTAGAATGTATTGTTAGGATTTTCTTATACATTTCGTATTTGAGGCTTGACTACTTCAGGCCGCTAGAAGAAGGAGACGTCACCTACTGCTGTCTACTCTCTCTTCCTGGGTTTCTGCAGAGCTCTGGCCCTGTGCCTTGGAGGGCTCTGCTCTGCAGCTTGGTCAGCCACCCCCTTGGCATGGCAAGGGTGTGTAAGGATGTGCACTCATGGAACCTGTGCCTACCATGCCTCAGGTACCTGGGACCCCTGGAATTCCCTCCCCAAACACCCTGTGTCTTCCCTGGGTCATCCCCATGGAGTCCACCCGTAGCGTGCCTGCCTGCTTTGTGGACTGGCCAGGGCTGTATGGAGGGGTGTGGACTTGGATGCATGGACTGGGGTGTCTACCTGTGCACACTGTCTGGTCCCCTCCCAATATAGGATGGAGCAGGGGCAGGGAGGGCTGGAGAGAGAGGCTTGGAGGTGAACAAAGCTAGATACAGTGCAAACCACGTCGTGGGGCTGCTTTGTGCAGGTCCCCGTGCAGGGACAGAGCTACCTGTGCTTGGATGGACACAGACACTGAGCACCAGGTGCCTGTGTGAGCTAGCTTCCCCCAGTGCTGGGCACCTCTACCGCCACCATCCCCAGAAATGGACCAACAGGATGTTCCGACATTGTCTGGCGTGCATCTGCTGTGTGCCACCTTGCCCGCGCCTGGCTTCTATTGTGGAAGGCAGCAGTCACAATGTTGGGGAATTCCTCAGGAGTAAGAAAGGAATTCCTCAAAGTCGTGGGAAATTCCTCAAGAATAAGAATGTGTTTAGTAGATTTGATGTGTCTACAAAGCAGAAAAAAATGCTTCCTTCCCCTGCACTGGGCCCTAGGCTTTGAGGAAGGCACTTGGGTTCTGGTGACAGCTCCTCTGTCCCCAACTGTCACTTCTTCTCCTGTGCTTGCCCTGGGTATGGAATTTCCTGCAGGACAAGAAGGCGCCACTGGATGAAGTCAGTCCTTCCTGGAAGGGGGGCTTTTGTTGGGCCAATATGCTGCTCATTATTAATTCTTATTCTTAATTGCTACTTTTGTAATTTAGTCCATGTTGAAATTTCTCATTCTAGGTCTGTTAGAAAATTGCTTTTATGCCTCAAATAAGCATTTTCATTTTATCTTTAACAAGCAAGTAGCTTTGTACGTGTGTTCCACGTGCCACTGTAGTCATGTTTGTGATATTCTGATGTTTCCAAATATGTCGTAATCACCAAACACCAGTGAGATTGTCCTGGGGAAGATCTTCACAGTCACCAGTGTTTTCATGTGATTGTCATATAAAGCCGTGAGGTGCTGCAGTGGGTGGACAGGGCTGCTGGAGGGGGGATGGCCTGCCAAGGCCTCTGGTCACCCCAGGCTCTGGCTTACTTCTGGGCGTGAGTGTCGCCATCTCCGTGCACCGCCGGGCCATGGCTGGAAGCTGCTGTGGAGAGGGTGTTAGCCGGTCCAGGAACAACAGACGTAATACAGGCACCACTGCGCCCAGGGCAGAACGGGGGACAGTATGTTATGGCTTATTAATTTATTGGGTGAGTTAATCCCTTTCCCTTCCTCAATCATTTTATTTTATGTGGAAAATTCAATCTGAAAAATAACGCAGTGGAATAACTCAGTGACTTTTTATTGTTGCTGGTATTATTTTAAAGGTTTATTTTGAGTTTTGCTATAAACCATTTTTTAAAAATCACAAGGAACGTGGGTAAGTGGGTTCTGAATACACAGTGAGTACGCGTCTGGCGTAGTTCTCACGCTCTAGTCCTGCTCCCAGCACTCTCTCCTCAGGGCTGTCCCCACCCTGGCTCTTCCACAGCCATCTGGGTGGGGAACTCCTTGGGTAGTATTTTTCCTGTATGACTCCCGGCCACCTCCAACCACGGTGACGGTTCCGTTTGCATTCCGATTCTCAGACCCACACTCAGGACCCACATTCTCTTCTTGTGCCCCCTTGATTCCAGGCTGGGTTTTGGTCCCCATATGTCTAATGCAAAGATGGTGGGTAGGTGGGTGGATTCCTTCCCTCCTTCTCTCCCTCCTTCCCTCCTTCCACAAGTGTTTACTGAGCCCTTGCTACATGCAGGATGTGTAGGTTGGGCCCTCCTCGCGGGGGTATGGGAGACGGGGGGGCAGCCCAGGAAGGGAAGGCCACAACCAGGGCAGCCGCCCACCACTGCTGGAGCCAGCAGTCTGAGGCATCCTAGCGTGCTGCACCTGGGACAGCCTACGTAGGAATGGGCCCGGCTTTGGAGGAGGGTGTCTTCAGGGGCTCTGGGAGAAGTGACTGATCAGAATCAGCTCAGAGTTGGTCAGAAATCCCAGAAGCCTCTAGGCTTGAATGGGAAGAATGGAATTACAGTCCTGGGAATTACATAGGGGTGCCCAGAGGCAGAGTGGTGGGTGCTAACAGAGGGGTGGAGAGGGGAGCCTGAAGGACACAGGACAAGCTGGATAGGGAAGGCTGGGGGGTGGCGGGTGGCTCTTACCCTCTTCCACAGATGGCTGTGGAAGAGCCAGGGTGGGGACAGCCCTGAGGAGAGAGCGCTGGGAATAGGACTGGAGTGTGAGAACTAGAGTGCCAGGCAGGAGGGAGTGGGGGAGGGTCGGTCAGGTGCTGCAGAGATGTCCAGTGAGATGGAGACTGAGGGTCCTTGGGATGGAGAGACTAGGAGGCTCGGGCAGAGCATTTCAGGGAGGGATGGATAAAAAGTGGAGACAGTGAGTACACAAGTTCTTAAAGGAAGATTCTGTGGCAAAAAGGAAGAGGGAAAGTGAAGTAGTTAGAGGGGCGTGGGCAGTCACTTTCTCTGCAGGAGCCTTCCTGGGCCTTCCAGGTAAATCCATCCCTCTCTCTGGTCCTTTGTCCCCTCCCCCATTTCATCAATTTCCCTGTGACTGTGATGTTCTCTACATAATCCCGGTCTGCTGCAGTTGTTTCTTGGGTGCACTCATGGGGCTCAGGGGGGACACTGTCCCAGCACTGGGAACAGGAGGATGTGGGGGGCTTCTCTTACTTTGTGCTGATGAGCCCCCGTGCCTCTGGTACCTTAAAGTTACGCTGTGTACTGTCTCGTAAGTTTAAAGTGAATAACAGGTTGGGATTTAGTATATGTAGTCCAAGCAAAGTGCTACATGTTGAATTAGTCAGGCTGTTTTATCGATGGGCATTAAAAGGCCTCATGCCGGGGCCTTGCAAGCTTTCAAAGGTGCAAGGAAATGATTCTGGCATGAAAAAAAGTTAGACTCCGAAGTACTAAAAGAAAACTGAATGAATGGTGAACTGTCTATAGGACATAACAATACGGCCCTCACAACTCAGCTCTTTTGAAGTTATTTTAAATTGTGTAACATAGGGTACAGGTGTATTGCAGTGCCTCACACAGGAAGAGTAAGGATGCCTGTTCTTAGACTGGGGTTGCCTATTTTTTCTGGCATCTGGTGCGTTTCTCTCTGGCGAGGCCCAAGCTGTATTTCCACATGCAGCCCCAGCGGTGGTTTGATTCATTTCTGCATGCCTGTGTCCTGCAAAGTTCCAGGTATATGTGTTTAATCCACAATAGCTGAAGTTGCCAAGCTGTTTGTATTCCTCACCCCTGGCACTGGATTTCCTGAGAATGTCCTGTCCCAAAGGGCTCTGGAACATAGACTTTTTAAACATTGGACTCATTTTTGTGAGCACTTATTAATAAAAGCTTTCTGACGCCTCTCGAGGTGCTCGCGGCGGTCAGTGACTTAGGCACCTTCATCCAGCTTCACCAGTGTGCTCTTCCTTCCCCAGGCAGACGCGGCCCCTAACGATGCTGACTCTCTCCTGAGAAGCAGGACCACTCGGTACAAGAAGAGGCCTTCTCTGAGGTAATGGGGTTGGATCACCCTAGTGCCTTCTAGCCTTTTGTCATAAACAGCTGACCTCCTCCACCCTCAGCTCCAGGAACCCCTGGGATATCTCCCACTGTATGTAAAAATATTTTATTTTTGTCAGCACATTTTTCTTTGGGGCAGCTCCATGGTTTTTTTAATATTATTAATAGATTTTTGAATGAGGCAGTGACCCCAGAAGGAACCACTACCTGCCTGCTTTACCAGATCACCTCTGCTGTGCTGCAGCTACAGCCTGCTGAATGGCAGGTCCCCATGCAGTGTCTGAGCTCTCCCAGTTCTAGCACATTCCAGGCCTTGCTGTCCATTTTCACTCCACTTTCATGTCAAGCTCAAATTCTTGACTTCCGCTGGAGACAACACTGCTTGCTTCATCCCAGGAGCGCCGGGCCTTGTGGTGCTGTGGGTGACATCCTCCAAGCATCTCCTGTGAGCTGTCTGTGCCTACCGAGCCTGCCCTCTGGGTCTGGACCTGCCTCTCCCTGGCCCCACCTCAGTGAGTCAGGCCCAGACAGTCCCCCTTCTCCCGTCTGCCCTGAGTGTTCTCAGATATGCTCCTGCCTGCCTGCTGGTCACTGCTGGCTGGCCCCCGCTCATCCTCTCCCCTGTGGACCTCAGACGCAGCCTCCTTTCCGGCCTGCCCTCTGTCTTCAGTCTGTGTTCCACGCAGGTGCCAAAATGTCCACAACGAATGAAGATCTAACCATACCCCACCCTATGACTTAACTCCTTGAAGCGATTCTCTGCCACCTGCAAATTACAGTCCCAGCTCCTCAGCAAGCCTCTTCACGTTGGGGGCACGTGTAGCCTCGCAGCCTCCCCTCTTGGCACGGCCTTCGGTTTATGCCTGAGAACTCGATGTTGCTGGATCCTCTCGTGCCGCCGATTCCAGGCTGAGTTAGGGCCCTGTCTTCCCTCCTGCTCTGGGCCAGTTTCTCCCCAGGACGCTCCGCATCCAAGTCTAACTCTCCGCGCGGACGTCCCCACGTTCCCCGTGGCTGCTGGGCTCCTGGGGCCCGGCAGGGGCCTTTATCCCTACTTTGTTCCCAGAGCCAAGGGTGGATTCAGGCCTGTGGTAGATGTTCAGTTTATAATTGTTGAATGTGTCAGTGAGTGAATAAAGAAATGAATGGTTAACTGAAAACATTTTACCGAAACTTGTATTTGTCATCAGAGCACGGGGTGATTTCTAACAGCTAGCATTGGAGAGTGACCATTTGCCAGACAGCGTGCTAAGCCTTTTTCCTGTGGCCACTCATTTCACCCCCATAGCACCATCCATGACAAATGCTGTTGTCCTCATCCCCATTTTGTCAAGTGTGGGAACTGAGGCTGAGCTTTTATCCGACGTGCTGTCTGTGTTGAGGGACTTCCTCATTTGGATGGACAGCCTTTCACCTACTGGCGCTACACAGGCCAGTCGGGGCTGGCTCTGCCTTGGGATTTCTGTGTTATTCGAGGGCATGATGGGGTTGCGCTGATTTTTGTTGGGAGTGTGTGTGTGTTGTAATCTTGGGTGCGTCCTTTACCTCCTTCCCTCCTGACATCCTCACTCCTGTAGGTCATGTGACCCTCAACGCCCATCCTGAGGCTCGCTGCTGGCCCCTTCTCCACGATCCTGGGGGCTGATGCAGATTCAGAAAGGCCTCTGCTGAGGAGACGGGACACTCCCATCCCCAGGCCTTTTCCCAGGGCAGTTCTGGGGCAGGAGTAAGCCTAGACCTGTGGGGCTCGGCCCTGCCCTTTATAGTCTGTTACAGCAAGAAAGGGTCTGAGATCAGCTGGCTCCTTGCCTGCCTTGTGCAGGTGGGGAAACTGAGGCTCAGGGAGGAGATGCGTCCAAGATCACCCTGCCCTGTGGTAGAGGCCACCCACCTTGGACCTATGATTAAACATTGCTTGTCCACAGTTAATTCAGGATTATATCTCAAGATACATGCTCTATGAAATTCAGTCTGGCATCTTTCTTTTCTTCTCCCTGCCTAATGGTCAAACAAGCCCAATCTTGTAACTGAATGAATGCGCGGCTGGCAGTATTCAGCTGATTTCGTAATGCCCTTATTTTGTTGATGATAAACTAATGTAAGTAACTGATTGGCCTGAAACTGGTGATTGGGAAACATTTTAACCCTTTCTTTTCTTCCTCTCTGTCATAAAGACTTAAAACTCACTTCTGAGACAGAGTTCATCTGCCAGGCTGCAAGGCTTCAAGCCTCCTGTCTTATTTAATCATCTGAACGTAGTTTAAAAGTATGTATGGTAATAATACTAGTAATCTAGACTAATTTGAGAGCAGGCCTGTTTATGGGAATAAAGGGTCAGAATTACAAGATATTTAAGGAATGCAGTTTTACTGCTCTGGGGGAGGTTTCAAGGCTTGAGCCAGGCTTAGAGATCAGCGTCCTGGTACTTGGGGTAAAGTGAAGAAAATGTGAATGGGTGTGTCTCGCATGCTCAGAAATTCTTTTCTTTCCTGAATTTGTTTTAGAAAGACATCGTAATATTTTTCATACCTTTTAATGTACCTTCTTAAATAGAACATTTTCCAGTTAATATTCAAATGATCACATCATTAGAGTCTGAATGATTGTTGTGTTAAAATAATTTGTTTGCATATTTACTTTTGTTCTAAACACTACAGTATTTTAGTGACTTTGTTTTGTAGCTAAAGCAATGGGTGTGTTCTCCTTCTAGATTTGCTGTATTAGGCAAATACCTAATCTGATTATACTGCTTGCCATGTATGTAGACAAAGCCTTATGTAATTAAATTAGTAAGTTACCAGGACCTCAGTTGAATATGTCATCCTGTCACCGACCAGTATCTGTTGTAGCTGATGCTGTGTTGGTGTGTGGCCTTTGAAACCACTCAGGGGGGCTGTGGAATTTTTTCTCTTTTTTCCTTTGTGATTAGATTCATACAATACTCATTTTAGACATTTTAGCAAGTATATAAAGTCCCAGACAAGGGGAAACCCATCAAACCACAAGAATCAACCTAATTTTGGCATATTGTTATAATTTCTTTTAGTCTTTTTTTGTGCATTTCTATGTACCTATATCATATCATACAAGCAATTTTGTATCTCACATTATAAAATGAAGGCATGACCTTTGAGTCGACCTAGAATTATGGGAGACATTGTCAAGTGGGTGTTGGTGGCAGGGTACGGTCGATGTGAGGAACAAATCCACACAGGCAAAGGAAAGCTGGTTTAGGGGTTAGTCTACTTTGGATGTAGACTAGATTTTGGGGAAATTTAAGTGGGATGCAAGACTGGAAATGTATATTGAGACAGATGATGGAAGATTTTTTTAATCTTAAATTGTTGAGTTTGTCCTCAATTCTGTGAAAAATCTTCATCCCCAACCCCCAACTCCCCTTTTTTCTAACCAGAAGCCAAACATGATTACATTAATGATGCATTAGAAACAAAATTCATCATTTTGACTTGGGGTTGAGGGTGGGGACAGGTGGGGTGTCAGTATATTTAGTTTCAGAGATTTGCTGGAATAGTAACATTGTCGTGTTTGTCTTCTATTTCTCCGTTTCTGTAGGAGAATATGAAAGTGTCACTCAGACTTGTTTGTTTCATAGCTCTACTGATTTCTTCTCTGGAGGCTGGTAAGTTAAGCATTTCCTTGTGTTGTTGTCTGCTAAGAATATCTAGTATTTAGAATACATGAAGTAGCTTCCATAATTTTCTTATCCATTTCTGCTGAATCAATCCCAGGACACAGAACCCCCGGTCATAGACCTGTACTGCTGGAAGTTCCTCTCGGCATTTTCACTTCTCATTCTCTCACTTACAGATTGGGAAACATTAGGAGCCCAAGGTCATGTAGCTAGTTTTAGAGCAAAAACTAAACTCTAGGTCTCCAATGTCTAGCCCAGGCTTCTTCCCACTTTCTTGCTAATTGAAGAGTATGATACAGGAAATTCTGGCTTTCATTTGGAAGAGGCGAATGCATAGTTTTATGAACCCACTTCTAGAAACCACCAAGAGACTGTTTGTTTCATTTTGTTTTTCTTTCTGTTTCTTCATTTTCTCTGTGTGGCCAGTACTAGTTACTGGGGATAGAGCAGTGAATAACCCAGACAGAAATACATGCTTGAATGAGGTATATATTCTTGTAGGGGAGAGAACCAATATATCAGATAAATAAATATATATTATGTCATATGGTGATAAGTATAGGGAGGAAAAAACCCAGGAGTGTATAAAGTCTTGGGATTGGAATAGGCAGAAGGTTACATTTTTGAGAGTGTGGCCAGAAAAGGCCTCACTGAGAAGTTGACTTTTGGGTTGACTGGAAGGAAGAGAAAAGGGGAGCTGTTTAGACGCCAGGTTGGGGTGTGGGGTTGGGGTGTGCATATTCTAGGCAGCATATGCAAAGGCCCTGAGGCCAAGAGTACTTGGCCTGCTGTGGAAACTAAAATACCAGGATGGCTGGAGCATAATGAGAGATGAGGGAAGTCACAGGGGCGAGGCTATTTGGGTGGTGGCAGGGGTGGTGGAGAATTGATTATGTAGAATCTTGCAGACCTTTCTAAGGACCTTGGCTTGTAGTCTGCCTGAGATGGAAAGGCTGCAGGATTCGTGGTTCAGAATCAGAAAAGTGATCTGACTTAGATTTTGGTTCCTGTCTTGAGAATAGATCCTAGGGAGACAAAGGCAGAAATAGAGAAACTGGTTAAGAGGCTGTCATGAAAATCCAGGCAAACCATGATGGTAGCTTGTTCTAGGCAAGAAATACTGATGGCTTGTCCAAGGGTGGCGAGGAGAAGTGAGAAGTAGTCAGATTTTGAATATATTTTGTGAATAGAGCCCGCAGGGATTTGCAGAGGGATTGGATGTGAGGTTTGAGAGAAAGAGAAGAATCAAAGATGACTCCAGGGGATTTGAAGCTGAGCAAATGCAAAGTGGAATTGCCATTGACGGGGTGGGGCAGATCAGGTGTTCAGACTGGACAGGTTAAGTTCACCTGTTGATCAGCTGTCCAGTGTCCAAATGGTGACATCAACTAGGCAGTCTAAAGCCTGAGGGAGAGGTCTGGGTTGGATGTATAAAACTGGAGACCTCAGCAAGCAGCTGGTATGAGAACCATGAGTCTGAATGGAGTCATGGAGTGTGGCTAGAAAAGGTAAGAACTTCAAGGACTGAGCTCCATAGCTTTCTAAGGGTTGATGGCCAAGCCTCCACTGATCAGAGAACCACTGAAAGACTTAACTGAAATATAGAAGGAGAACAGAAAAGTGTCCTAAAAGCCAAGGGAAGAAAGTGTTTCAAAGATGAGAGAATGAAAATAACGTGTCAAATTGCATGTCAAATAAGGTGATGTCTGAGAGTTGTTTATTTGACTTAGCAGCTTAAAAGTCATGGGTGACCTTGACCAGAAAAATTTTGGCAGAGTGGTGGGACAAACCTCACATAACTTGGAGAGTATGTTCAGCTGAGGACTTACTTAAAGTTTATTCATTTGTATCACTACTATTGTTGCTTCTGCTACTCCCAGTAGCTAAATATTTAGGAGTTCTCACTGAGTGCAGGTACCATTCTAAGTTCCTAGCTACTTTTATTCCAATTCTAGTTTTTTAATTGACGAATAGTAATTGTCCATATTCAAGGGGTACATAATGATGTTTCAATAGATATAATGTATAGTGATCAGACAATGTTAATTAGCATATCCATTATCTCAATCATTTATCTTTTCTTTGTGTTGGCAACATTCAGTATCTTCCTTCTAGCTATTTGAAACCATATAATGTGTTTGTTAACTATAGTCATCCTACAGTGGTATAGAGCATTAGAATTCATTCCTCCTATCCAGCTGTTATTTTGTATCCTTTAACAAATTCTGTCAATCCCTCTCTTCCCCCTACCCTTCCTAGCCTCTAGTGTCTTCTGTCCTACTTTTTACTTCTATAGGATCAACTTTTTTTAGCTTCCACCTGTGAGTGAGAACATGTGGTGTTTAACTTTCTGTTCCTGGTTTATTTCACTTAACATAGTATCCTTCAGTTCTATGCATGTTGCCATGAATGGCAGGATTTCATTCTTTTATATGGCTGAATAGTATTCCATTGTGTACCTACGCCACATTGTCTTTATCCACTCATCTGTTGTTGGACACCTAGGTTGATTCCGTGTCTTGCTATTGTGAATAATGGTGCAGTAACCATGGGGGTGTAGATGTCTCTTCACTGTAATGATTTCCTTTCCTTTGGATAAAGTCCCAGTAATGGGATTGGTAGGTCGTATGATAGTTCTATTTGCAATTTTTTTGAGGAATCTCTCTACTGTTCTTCATAGTGGCTGTACTAGTTTACATTCCCACAGACAGTGTGTAAGAGTTTGCTTTTCTCTGTGTCCTTGCCAACGTTTGTTGTTTTTGGTCTTTTCGAATAGCCATCCTAACTGGGGTGAGACGATACATCATTGTGGTTTTCATTTGGATTTTCCCTATGATTAGTGATGTTGAACATTTTTTCATATATTTATTGTCAATTTGTATGTCTTCTTTTGAGAAATGTCTGTTCGGATTACTTGCCCGTTTATTATTATTATTATTTCAATAGATTAGGGGATACAAGTGTTTTTTGTTACATAGAAGAATTCTATAGTGGTGAAGTTGGGGCTTTTAGTGTACCGGTCACCAGAATAGTGTACATTGTACCCAACAGGTAATTTTCGATCCCTCTTCTCACTCCCACCCTCCCCTTCTTAGTTTCCAATGCCCGTTACACTACTTTATGGCCGTATATACCCATTGTTTAGCTCGCACTTGTATGTGAGAATATGTACTATTTGTTTTTCTATTCCTGAGATATTTCACTTAGGATAATGGTCTCTAATTCTATCCAAGTTGCTGCAAAAGACATTATTTCATTCCTTTTTATGGCTGAGTAGTACTCCATGGTGTGTGTGTGTGTGTGTGTGTGTGTGTGTGTGTGTGTGTGTGTGTATGGGCAGTTAGGTTGATTCCGTATCTTTGCAATTGTGAATTGTGCTATGGATAACATTTTAGTGCAAGTGTCTTTTTGAGATAATGACTTCTTTTCCTTTGGGTAGTTACCCAGTACTGCTGAATTGAATGGTAGGTCTGCTTTTAGTTCTATGAGTAATCTCCACAATGTTTTCCGTAGAGTTTATGCTAATTTACATTCCCACCAACAGTGTATAAGAGTTCCCTTTTCACTGTATCTGCACCAGCATTTATTGTTTTTTGACTTATTAGTCATGACCGTTCTGACAGGGGTAAGGTGGTATCTCATTGTGGTTTTAATTTGTATTTCCCTGATGATTAGTGATGTTGAGTATTTTTTCATGTTTGTTGGCCATCTGTACATCTTCTTTTGAAAAAAAATCTGTTCATGTCTTTGTCCACTTTTTATTGGGGCTGCTTTTTCTTGATGATTTGTTTAAGTTGTAGATTTTGGATATTACTCTTTTGTCAGATGTATGGTTTGCAAATATTTTCTCCCATTCTGTAGGTTGTCTATTACTCTGTTGATTATTTCCTTTGTTGTGCAGAAACTGTAGTTTAATTAAATCCCATTTATTTGTTTTTGTTGTTGATATATTTGCTTTTGGGGCCCTAGTCATAAATTCTTTGTTTACGTTGATGTCCGGGGGAGTTTTTTTTATGTTTTCTTCTAGAATTTTTATGGTTTCACATCTTACATTTACATCTTTTCACGTGCTTGCTTACCATCCACGTATCTTCTCTGGTGAAACTTCCAAACCTTTTGCCCATTATTTATTGTGTTATTTGTTTTCTTATTGTTGAGTTTTGAGAATTTTTTATATATTATGAATATATGATCTTTATTATATATATGATTTATGAATATTTTTTCTCCCAGAATATGGTTTGTCCTTTCATTTGTTTATGGCATCCTTCAAAAAGTAGAATTCTTAATTTTGAAAGTCTCAATTTATCTTTACTTTTTTTTCGGATTATACTTTTTGGTATTGTATGTAAATATCTTTGATCCTAGACCACAAAAATTTTCTCCTATATTTCCTTCTGGATGTTTTGTAGCTTTAGGTTTTACATTCAGGTCTGTGACCTCTTTTGATTTATTTATAGTCATTGTTTAATGCCATTACTTTTAAAAATCATATTGGAAAAAAGAGAAGTTATAAACCAAAAATACCTACGTATTTTTAAATATTTACCTATGTAGCTTTATATTTCCCTATAGAGTTTCCTTTCCTGGTATTCCCTATTTCTTTATTTAGCTTCAAGTTACTGTCTAGGTTCTATTATTTCAGCCTGAAGGGGACCCTCTTTAGCATTTTTTTTGTAGGACAGGTCTGTTCATAGAGGATTCTCTGTTTATGTTTATCTGTTAATCTCTTCATTTCTCCTTCCTTTTTAAAAGATAGTTTTGCCAGGTATAGAATTCTTGATCCATAATATTTCTTTCAGCACTTTGAATATGTAATCCCACTGCCTTCTGGCCTCTGTGGGTTCTGAGAGTCAACTGTTAATTTTATTGAAGATCCTTTGTATGTAATAAGGCATTTATCTCTTGCTGCTTTCAAGACTCTCTCTTTGTCTTCCTACAATTTGACTATGATGTGTCTGGATGTATTAATATATCTTCTTAATTTATCCCACTTTTAATCCTTTGAGCTTCTGGGATGTTGCTATGGTTTAAATACGGTTTGTCCCCACCAAAACTCATGTCGAGGCTTGGTCTCCAATGTGACAGTGTTGGGAGGTGGTGCCTTTAAGAGGTGTTTATTGATGTGATAGATTAATGTCTCTCTCAGGAGATTGGGTTAATTCTCACAAAAATTGATAGCGTAGGTTGTTATAAAGCAAGGTAGCCTCTCCTGTTTTGCCTGTTTGCTGCAGCCAGCTCACCTTTCATTTTTTCTGCCATGTTTTGGTGCAACGTGAGGTCCTCACCAGAAGCTGCCAGATACAGCCACCCAATTTCCCAGCCTGCAGAACTGTGAGCTAAAAAACCTCTTTTCTTTATAGATTACCCAGTCTTGGGTAATTAATGTTACATTGTAGCAATATAAAATGGACCAAGACAAATATGTTGATTAATGTTTTTCATCAAATTGGGGAAATATTTGCCCATTATTTCTTCAAATGTTTTTCCTGGTCCTTTCCTTTTTTTCTCCCCCCCCCCCTTTTTTTTTCGGGATTCCCTTCATGCATATGTTGGTGTGCTCGATGAGGCACCATAGGTCTTTGAGGCTCGGTTTAGTATTCTCTTTCAATAATCAGTTAACTTATTTTCAAATTTACCAATTTTTTCTTTTGCCAGCTCAAATCTGCTATTGAGTCCCTATGGTGAATTTTTCATTTTATTTATTGGACTTTTCTACTCCAGAATTTTCACTTGGTTCTCTTTGATGATCTCTATTTTTTTATTGATATTCTTTACTTGGTATAACATTGTTGTCATACCTTACTCTAATTATTTAAACATACGTTTCTTTAGTTCTTTGAACATATTTTTAATAGCTGATTTAAAGTATTTATCTAGTAAGTCTAACATCTGGGCCCCTCTGGAACAGTTTCTGTTGGTACCTTTTTTTTCCTGTGTGTGGACCATCCATTAGTTTTTTTAAAATTTTTTTGCATGTTTTATAATTTTTCTTGAAAAAGTGACATTTTAGGTACTATAAGGTTGCAATTTTAGAAATCAGATGTTCCCCTACACACACACACACACACACACACACACACACACAAGTTTTGTTGTTATTGGTGATTTTTTTTTTTATTGTTGTTGCTGTTGCTGCTTCTATTCATTTGTTTAATGACTTTCCTGCGCTAATCCTTAAAAGTATGTATTTCCTGTATTGTGTGGCCACTGAAGTCAGTGCTTGGTTAATTTAGTGGTCATCTAATGATTGGCCAGAGATTTCTTTAAATTTCTTGACCTAGTTAAGTTTTCCACTTTTTGTTGAGGGGCCCTATGTGTGTTGGGGCGTGCCTTCAGGACTTAGGTTGTTTACAGCTCTATCTTAGCCTTCGTGTCCTGCTTGTGTATGAGCTCAGAATCATCCAGAAATGGGAGACTGGTGTCTTCTCTGCTCTTTGCTGGGCATGTGCACAGCCCTCCATACATGGGCACCCTTCTGGATTCCCCAGGAATACATGGAGAAAGCTTTTCAAATCTACCCAGGGGTTATGGCTCTTGTTTGCTTCAACTGGTACCACAGCCTCAGGGAGTTGTAATGTTAAACAGTTGACACTGATACCCTGGGGATAGGGCTTTTTCTGTGGAGGTCTTAGATCAATAATGACAATACTCTATGAACATGACTTTCAGGAACTGCCAGTGCTGTGGGAATGGGACTTTTTAACGAGCTCCATACCCAGTCATTCTTGCAAGCCTGCTGGTTTTCACAGATAATGAGTTTGCAAAGTTGGTTTTCGTGGCTATTGTGGAGATATGAAGAGGAGGAGGAAGTAGTTTAAGTTACAAAGTCACAAACCCTGCTGTTCTACTGTGATTCAGCAGGTTTTTGTTTATTTTTTAATAAATGTTCTTTTGATTATTATAAGCCTCTCTTTTTAAAAATTTTTGCCAGTCTTTTTGTTGCTTCTATGGAGGACTGATTTATGGAGACAGTCACTCTACCATATTGGAAATCCTGCCTCCAAAATGTTTTGTTTTTTTTTGCATGAGGATATCCAATTTGTTGAAAAGACGGTCTTTTCTCCACTGAATTTTTTTGCCCTTTTGTCAAAATAAATTGACTATATTTGTATGACTTATTTCTGGGCTATCTATTCTGTCTCAGTGACATATTTATCTTTATGTCAATCTTATACTGTCTTAACTGATGTAGCTTTATAATGAGTCTTGAAATAAGGCAGTGTAACTCCTCCAACTTTATTCTTTTTTAAAATAAAAATTGTTTTGGACAGTGCACTGATCAACACCTAAGTGCACATATAGGAATAACATTTATTGGGTGTCGGGCAGATGGGAGGGGGGAGGAGGGGATGGGTATATACAAACATAATGAGTGTGATGGGCACTGCCTGGGGGATGGACACACTTGAAGCTCTGACTGGGGGTGAGGGGGGCAAGGGTAATGTAACCTAAACATTTGTACACCCATAATATGCAGAAATAAAATAAAAAAAGGAAAAAAATGTTTTGGCTAATTCTATATAAATTTTAGAATCGCTTGTCAATTGGCACAAAAAATTCTCATCAGATTTTGATTGGGATTGAATTAAATATAAGTAAATTTGGAGAGAACTGATATTGTAACAATATCAAGTCTTCTGATCCATGAGCAAAGTATGTATTTCTTCGTTTATTTAGATCTTGTTTAATTTTTTTAACATTTTATAATTTTTATCGTACAGGTCTCTTATGCATCTTTTATCAGATTTACCCTTAATTTTTAATATATTTTGATGCTACTCTTAGTATTATTGTAAAAAATTCAGTTTTGAAATATCCTTTGCCCGTATATGCAAACACATTCAATTTTGTACATTCATATTATATCCTACATTATAGGTCTTTTTTAGATTCCATAGCATTTCTTACATAAATGATCATCTTGTCTGCAAATAAAACCATGTTACTTCTCTTTTCCAGCTTGGATGTCATTTATTTCTTTTTCTTGCCTTAATATACTGGCTAGATCCACCGTGCAATATTGAATAGAAGCAGTCATAGCGGGCATCCTTGCCCTGTGCCAAATCTCACCATCTATGATAACTGTAGGTTTTTCATAGCTGTCTCTTATCAGGTTCAGGGTGTTCCCTTCTATCCCTAGTTTGCTGAGAATTTTTTCTCACCTTTTTAGATGAGAAGCATATCATTAGGTGCTTTTTCTACATCTATTGAGATTATTATATAGTTTTTCTTTTAAAATGCCTTAGTATGTAGAATTACATTCATTTTTTTAAAGATGTGAATTCAACTTTGAGTTCCTGGGATATAGCCTACTTCATAATGCATTATCCTTTTTCATATGTTGTAGGATTATATGTACTAAAATATTTGAAAGAAATTTTGCATTTATGATCCTGGTGGAGATTGGTTTATGGTTTTCTTTTCTTGTAATGTTTTTGGTTTTGGTATCAGAATAATGTTGACCTCATAGAGTGAGTTTGGAAGTATTACTGCTTCTTCAAGTTTTTGGAAAAGTTTATGTAAAATTGATATTATTTCTTTGATAAACGCTTGGTAGAATATATCTGCAAAACCATCTAGGCATGAACTTTTTTTTTTTTTTTTTTGCTGGATTTTTTTAAACTACAAATTCAGTTTCTTTAATAGATATAGGACAATTCAGGCTATCTATTTCTTCTTGGGAGAGCTTTAGCTGTCTGTGTCTTTCAAAGAATTTGCCTATTTCATTTATTCATTTATGAATTTATTGGCATAAAGTTGTTCATAATATTCCCTTACTACCTATTAAAAATTTCTTTAATGAAAGATGTTACTTCTTTTTTTTTTTTTTTTTTTTTTTTACCTGATTAGTCTGGCTAGAGACTTACTAATTTTATTTATTTTGTGAAAGAATTAGCTTTTGGTATCTTTGATTTTTCTTTATCATTCCTCTGTTTTCTAATTCATTGATTTCCTCTGTGATTTATATCATTTACTATCTTTCTACTTCTTAATTCTTCTGCTGTATTAATGATGTTTTTAAATTTTTTTGTATCTTATAATGTTTTGACATTTTGGGGGGTCTTTCCTACCTGTGAGAGATTGCTCCTCTGAGGGTTAGGTAGTCCCTAGGGGTTGTGGGCAGCTTGTCTGGAGCAAGTCTTTCACGTGAGACTGCCTGATCCAGGGATGTGCCCCACTCACCTTCCTATCCAACTCTCACACACCAAACCAATATTACTCTTTCCCTAAATCAACTCAGGGCCAGGTACCAAACAACTAGAGACAGCCTCTATGCCCAAATCTTGCTAAAATGACTCAGACTGGCCAATCCTACACTGTTTATGTCACCCTGCCTTGCCTTTCCCATGGAAACCCCAATAAAGGCTCTGGCCTTTCCCCTCGTTCCTACTTCTGCCTCATAACCCAACTGAGTTACTCTCTCTGTGGCTTTTGGTGATGTGGCACATCTTTTGGAAATGTCGGTAATGAAAATCTTCTTTCAGTGATGTTAGCGTCTCTGTGTCATCACTCAGTCCCCTTTATAAATGAAGTCCCAGGCACAGAACATCTGCTTACTGCTTACTTTGGATTTACTCTGTCCCTTTTGTTGTTTCTTAAGGTGGAAGCTGAAGTCATCAATTTGAGATTTTTTTTGTTCTTATATAGTCATTTAGTGCTATCCATCTCCCTCTAAGTACCACTGTCATTGAACTCTACAGGTTTTGATATATTGTGTTTGCTTTATCATGCAGGTAAAACTACTTTATACTCTCCCTTTTGATTTCTTCTTTGACTCATGGGTTATTTAGAAGTGTGCTACTTTCAAATATGTGGGGACTTCCTAGATATCTTTTTGTTATTGAGTTCTAATTTAATTCTATTGTCACCAGAGTATATACTTTGTCTAATTCGAATCCTTTCAAATTCACTGAGTATTGCGTTATAGGGAAGAATATGGTATATTTCAGCAAGTTCTTTGATCTTAAAAAACTTCTTAAGAATTTCTTTAAAAGGAATCTATGTTCCACTGTTGTTGGGTGGAATTTTCTGTAAATATCAATTATGTCAAATTGGTTGACAGTGTTGTTCAAATTTTCTATATCATTGCTGATTATCTGTTTAATTGTTCTACTTGTTCTTTCAATCCTTGTGAGTGGGGTTTCTCTAGTTTCTTGCAGAGCTGGTTTCTCTAGTTCTTGAAGTTCTATCACTTTTTGCTTCATGTATTTTGAAGCACTGTTAGTAGGTGCATAAATATTTAGTATTATTGTGTTCCTTTTGATGAATGACTTCTTTATCAGCATGAAATGACCCTTTTCTCTCTGGTGATATTTTTTACTGTAAAACTATTCTGATAATAATATAATAATCACTCCAGCTACATTAATATGTATTATTTTCATTTTTTATTAAGGTGAAATTTACAAAAATTGTCTATATTTACATTGTACATCGTGATGTTTTGGTATATGTATACGTTGTGAAATGATTAAAGTGAGCTAATTAATCTTCTTATGATTAGTGTAAGCACAGTATATCTTTTTCTCTTCTTTTATTCTTAACCTATTTGTGTCATTATATATAAAGTGTGTGTGTGAGTGTATGTATTTATGTTGGGCCCCATATAGTTGGGTCTTTCTTTACCCAATCTGATCATCTCTGCCTTTTAAGTGGGGTGTCTGGATTATTTGAAATTCATTATGATTATTAATATATTTGGGTTTAATTCTAGGGTCTTGCTATTTTGTTTTCTACTTGTACCATCAATTCTGGTATTTTTTCCTCTTTTTTCTTCCTTTTGTATTAATTGAAAATTTTATGATTCATGTTATTTCCTTTATTGGCTTATTTGTTAGTCATAACTCTTTGTAGTGTGTGTGTTTGTTTTTTAAATGACTGCTCTAGGGCTTAAGTGTCTATCTTTAAGTTATCTCTGTGTACCTTTAAGTGATACTATACAATTTTGTATATGGTATAAAATACTTAAAACAGTGTACATCTGCTTCTCCTTTTTTGAACTTTGCTTTATTGTTTTCACATATCTTACTATTTCATGTGTTATAAACTTCACAGTATAATTATTTTCGCATTAAACATTCAGTTTTCTTGAAAGAGATTTAAATAATAAGAAAAATTATTTTATAATTACTCAAGTAGTTAACATTTCTGGTGCTATTCATTCCTTTGATAGATTCATTTTCATCTGATAATATTTTCCTTCTTTCTGAAGGACTTCCTTAAATATTTCTTATACTGCAGGTCTACTGGCGACGACACCTTACAGTTTTTATAAGTCTGAACGAAGTCTTTATTTTACTTAATTTTGAAAGATATTTTCACTGGATATGGAATTCTAGGTTGACTTTTTTTTCTTTTAGTGCTTTGAGGATATTGTTCTACTCTCTTCTGGCTTGTATTGTTGGTGAAAAGAAGGCTACATCATTTTTGTCTTTGTTCCTGTGTCCTAATTGTGTCTTTTTTCTCTGGCTAATTATAAGATTTTCTTTTCATTACTGATTTTAAACAGTTTGGTTATTATGTGCTTGGTGTAGTTTTCTTCATGTTTCTTTTGCTTAGGGTTCATTGTGATTTGGGGGCCTACAGACACATCACTTCCATCACGTCTTTAAAAATTTCAGCTTGTATTCCTGTAAATATTTTTTCTGTTTTCCCTGCTTCTCTTCTTCAGTGATTCATATGGCATATATTGGAGTTGTCCTAAGCTGACTGGTGCCCTGTCCATTTTGTTCTGTTATTTTTCTCTTTGTGCTTAATTTTGGATAGTTTGTAAGGCTATGTCTTCAAGTTCATTAGTCTTTTTTCTTCGATGTCAAATCTGTCATTAACCCCATCTATTATATTTTTAACTTGAAATTGTAGTTTTCTTCTCTGAAAGTTTTATTTTAAAAAAATCTCTTAAATCTCTTTCATATCTCTACTCAACATGTTTGATCTTTCCTGTAGCATCTTGAACAAATGGAATATAGTAGTAATAATGACTTCAATTTTCTCATTTATTAAGTCTATCATCTGTGTAATTTCTGGGTCAGTTTTGGTTGATTATTTTTTTTTTCCTCCTCATTATTGGGTGTATATTATTTGCATGCCTTATGATTTTTTATTGGATGTTAGATGTGGTAGATTTTAACTTGTTGGTTGCTGGGTATTTTTGTATTGCTAAAAATGTTCTTGAGATTTGTTCTACCAATGGCTGTTAATTGGAAGTGGTTTGATCCTTTCAGGTCTTGCTTCTAAACATTATTAGGACCAGAAAGAGGTTTATTCTAGACCTAATTTTCTCCCAACCACTGAGTCAGAACTCTTCTGAGTACTCTACATGATGCCCCTTGACTAATGAGGTCTTCCCTTCTGGCTGCTGGGAACTGCAACTGTTTCCAGCATCGGGTATTACTCCTTCTAATCCTTCTGGCAAATTCTCACTCTAGCCTTGGGTGCTTTTCTTACATTCTTACACTGATTGTACTCAGCTGAAAACTTGAGGGAGACACTGTACATATCCAAACTCTTTCTCTCTTTATGTGGCTTTTAACCACTTGGGCCTCTCTGCCTTGCAAACTCTTGGTCTGTCCAGATTCTTAGTACCATCTCCTCAACTCAGTGGGTTTTGCCTGTGTTTCTTCTTTGTGCTGTCATGGCCTGATAGTCATTTTAGACAATGGTAGGGCTCACCTCCTTTGTTTCCCATCTTTCTGTCCTTTGCTTCCTGATGTTCAATGTTTTGAACAGTGTTATTTCATATACTTTGTCCATTTTCTAGTTGTTCAGGTAGGAGGGTAAATCCAGTTTCTGTTACTCCATCTTGTATTGAAATGCATGTCTCTCCTACACTATCCTAACTTTTTAGATGAGTGAAGAGTAGGTGAGAGAGCTTAAATAACTTGCCAAGGGCACAGCACACAGGCAGGAAGTGACGTAGCTGGACTAGAACATAAATTTTTCAGACCTTCCTCCTCCAAGATAATGCTCTTAATCACAAGGCAGTAAAGTTTTTTTTATATAATATGAATTGATGTAGTTATTAGTAGATGTTAAACTAAGAAACACCGGCAAATTTTTTGAATGGAAATTGCTTCCCCTTTCTCCCTTTTAAAGATAAGTGCAAGGAACGTGAAGAACAAATAAATCGAGTTTCATCTGCAAATGAAATTGATGTTCGTGCCTGTCCTCTTAACCCAGATGAAAACAAAGGCACTATAATTTGGTATAAAAATGACAGCGAGACACCTATATCTACAGCACAAGACTCCAGGATTCATCAGTACAAAAACAAACTTTGGTTTGTTCCTGCTAAGGTAGAGGATTCAGGACATTACTATTGTGCAGTAAGGTAAGAAAGGAATTAATATGTCACAAACATGACTTCCAGGTACCTGCAGAAGTTAAGGATTGAAAATTCTTTTAATAATGCTTAATTTACCTATTTTACTTCATTTTAGAAATTCATCTGACTGCCTCAAAATTAAAATAACTGCAAAATTTGTGGACAATGACCCTAACTTGTGTTATAGTGCAGAAGCTGTATTTACACAGAAACTACCCCTTGGAGGAGATGGAGGACTTGTGTGCCCTTTTTTGGAATTTTTTAAAGATGAAAATAATGAGTTACCCAAAATACAGTGGTATAAGGTAATTTTATTTTAAATATGGCATTTTACTTTTCCAGCAAATAAAATAGTTCTCTGGACAATAGACTGAATCTGCGAAGTGCCTTTTTCTTTTGCATATTGTTTTCTTTTGAGTGGAGAAACTTAATAGGGAATCTGAAAAGAATTATAAGACTGCATTCATTTAATTTGAAGCTTAACTAAAATCTAACCTGCTCCTGTTTTAATTTAATTTAATAAAATATAACTGAGAAAAGTAATAGAAATAAAAGATGTTTAAAGAGAAGGCTGATTATAAACTTAAGGTATTTAAGAGATAACTATGTATTACAAAATACATTATTTTTTGTTTTTTAAAGATATTAAGTGGGCCTCAAATAAACTGGTAGTTTCTGTAACTGTTTTAAAAGTGGGTTAATGAGCATTCCATAGAGCACATCATGCTTTGGTAACTTTACCTAGTCTGGTGGAACTTAAATGGGGAATCATCTCAGAGAGGTTAAGAGATACAAAATACATAATATCAGTGAAGAAATGAAGTACAGGATCGGTGAGAAACTATATAGTATTAGTATTCTTTCCTCAAACATTTTTTCTTACAAAATAAATTTGCCTTCATAGCACAAGGCTCATAGGCATAAAAATTTAGTGTTGTAGAAATATAATTTAACTTTTGACAAAAAAAGAAGTGCAGTATTAAAATGTATTGTATGCAAGGAACCTTTCCAGTCACTTTTAAGAAACATAACATTTGCTAATGTGAAAAAATGGAGTTCCTTTTACTGGTAGATTGGGGAAAGTTATTAATTGGTTTTCAATGCTGCTTCTCTGTCCCTTTGTCTAGGATTGCAAACCTCTACTTCTTGACAATATTCACTTCAGTGGAGTCACTGATAAGCTCATCGTGATGAATGTGTCTAAAGAGCATCGAGGGACCTATACTTGTTATGCATCCTACACATACTTGGGAAAGCAATATCCTATTACCCGGGTAATAGAATTTATTACTCTAGGTGAGTCATAGTTATAGCCCTACAAGTTTAGATCTGGGAAGGCCCAGAGACCATGCTCTAATATTACTTTCATTGTTTATGGGAGGAACTAAATCCAAAACAAGATCAATGACTGCACAAAGGTCCTGTGGCTTTAGTTTCATTTTTTGGTTACTGTATACTGTGTACTGTTTTTCATTCCTGCTTCAGACATAGCACTAATTAAACAGAGACATTATGAGCTATATTTTCTAGCTGATCTAGGAGGGTTGTTCTTTGACGTGTCTCAAGATGATTCTCCCAGAGAGCTCTGGGGCTCCCTCTGGCTGGTATATGGGAATGTTCTGAGAGCCTGCACTTGGGGAGTCTGAGTGTCTAGCAACAGGGATTGTTGGCATGATTGGCGTGAATGCTAATGGGCTCTAGAATAAGTTATACTCCCAGAATCTACCTCCTGTTCGTTCCGTGTTAGCTGTTACTTAACCTCTTTAAGCCTGTTTCCTCCTTTATAACAAGATGATACAACCTCCCAAGTTTGTTGGAAAGATTAGAGATCAGGTATGCTAAACTTGTGTGCCTGGTGTAAATCAGTGCTTAGTGCAAAACAGGTGTGTAACTAATAAGTACACGATGATTGTTCTCGTTAATTTTCGTGGGGCTTTCAATTCTGTATTAACCATGTTTCATAATAAAAACTATTTTACAACAAAATGAAACAAAATGCAGTCCTACAAATTACCTGGGAATGGGCAGAATGCTCAACCTTTCTGTAAATATCAAGATTTTGTAAGTTTTAAGTTATATAAAAAGAGTTATTCCAACCAGAACTTTTTTGCAGGTTAAAGGGATGTCTGTTAGTAATTAAGCTGGGACAACAAGTATAAATTGGGACTATCCCAAGCAAGCTATATGATCACCCTACATACAGCTACATTTTTCTAATTCTATAATGATTTATTTTTTCAAAGATTAATTTTATTAAATAAAAATTAATTCCTCGCCTTGGTCCCACAAGCATCAACGAATCCTAATTTTCAGTGGTGTTAGTATCACAACCATGTTTTTGAGTTTTTAGCAGCCTATCCTTGTCTTTGAATAGCTCTGGTTGTCTTTCCTGAGATGGAGCACCCAAACCAGCAAGTAGAACTCTAGGGAGAACTGGGCACTGGGGAATTTTCAAGATAGGTCAAGTGTATTTTAAATACTCTGTGTCTCCTTTTCTGATCCCACTTGTAGAGAAACAATATACTCTGCTCAGGGGTGAGGTAATGTTTTGTTTTCTTCCCAAGGCCCACCCCAATGATGCTTAGTGCTTTTTATTCACTCCTGAATTCAGAAATATTTATTGAGCATTTACTGTGTGCCAGGAAGTGTTCTAGGTATACATTAAGGAGTATACCTAATATACAAAAGAGATAATATCCTGCCTTCTTGGCATTTATTTAATTTCTTTCTTTCTTTTTTTTCTTTTTTTGGCGGGGACTGGGGAAATACTGAGTGTTCAAGTTTATGGTTTCTCATAGTTTCTTTTTGGCTACAGATCAACTCTCTTATTTATAAGAGCCAATTTTCTTATAAATAAGAGCCAGATTAATTTCTGGGGATCCTTGATACTTTTTTTTTTTTTTTTTTTACCTATTTTAATAAATTATGGCATTCTTCGATAACCCTATAGGTTTCACTATTGGGTCATTACTAAAGTTACTAAGTACAAGCAGGTCTACCACTGACTAGTCCATCTAATCAATAATGTCCAGTTCAAGGAAATGCCTTTCCACTACTACTGACCTTCCTGATTTGCTTAAATTTAAGAGAGGCACCTATCTGGGGACACAGGGTCCTGGTGATGTGTGTGTTTTTCTGTGGCACTGAACTGTGTGGGTTCAGAAGGGTGCAGCTTTGTAGTGGGTGTTCACAATTTGCCGCGGCCTCTGCCTCAGCTTTCTTCCTTCACTTTTCACCTCCCACCTCCTGCCACATATGCCTTGAGCACTCGAGGGACTATCTGGCCAGATGCCATTTAGTATATTTTGCTAAGTGTTTTGAGGTTCTGATCTATAAGAGATTGACCAGCCCCGTGGATGTTTTTCTTTCAGAGGAAAATTTGCCAGTGAGGCCTGTGATTGTGAGTCCATCTAATGAGACGATGGAAGTAGTCTTGGGTAAGTGGGCTCCAATCAGGATATGCTGAAATCATTTTTTTTGAAGTCAAGAATAGTCAAGAATAAATTGTACCTTTACCACATATTTACTGAATATATCTATAATTAATGGGAAAGTGGCACAAATTATATCTTAAAATATTTATTTTTTAATTTCTTGCCTCGTGGCATAAATCCAGCCATGTCTGGTTTTCCTACCCTTGCTTTCCTATGGACACTTACTGCCCATGAAAACACCAGCCGAAAGCCAAATTCAGAAGACCTAGGAATGAGAAATGTAATTTATTTGACTGATATAACATGGATATCTTATGACCAGAGCTAACTTTTTAGTCAGAAGAGTAAGCTCGAAAGCCAAAAAGATGATAGTAATTCCAGAAAAATACTTTTCTAAGTTAGTGAAAACTTTTTATTTCAAGAATAAAGAACCTTATAAACGTCCAGACTTGCACTGTCCAATGTGGTAGCTACTAGCCACAGGTAGCTACGCACACGTAAAATCAAATTGTCAATTAATTCATTTAGTTAAATGAAGAATCAGTTCCTCAGTCCCATTAGCCGTATTTCAAGGGCTTAAGAGCCACATGTGACCAGTGACTGCCAAATAAATAGCACAAATATAGAACAATTCCATCATCACTGGAAGTTCCACTGGAAACCACTAGTCCAGACATCAAAACTTATTCTTGCATTAGAGGAACAAAAATCAGGCTGGCTTTGGAATTCTCTTCTGTAATAGTAACTGCACAAAGACAGTGAACAACTCTACAGAGATTAGAAGGTACACGTTTGTGACCTGTGAATTCTGTACTTGGCCAATACTGCACTTGTTATTCATGGTGAAAGGTAATATAAAGATGTTTTTAGATATAAACAAAGACGTCCAAACTCAAAATTAAATATGGGCCGATAGAATCTAGAGTTGTGTTTATTAACCTTTTTTTCTTTAAATCATTCTTCTTCAGAATCTAAAAAGATTTTTTTCCCCTAATCTTCTTCCCTTCTCAGAATTCCAGTCCTGTGGTCTATTGTACATCTGTTCATATGCTCTGGTCCTTTGGAGGGCTCAAACCATTGTAATATCTAAGGTTTTCTTGCGCCTCCCCAAGAACTCCTTTTTGCAGTGTTGGTCATAGCCCCTGTTGAGAATGCTTGCTCTGGAAGTGTATAATTGAGATCTCATTGAGATCTCTGAAGCCCAGGTTGCATTGCTCTCCAGTAAAATATTTCCTAATAAAAATAGCTTCATATTAGGAAATAATCATTTTAATATATCACACTGACAGTAGATCAGAAGCACATAGCACCCTGTTACAGGATTATCCTAAAGGGTGTCAAACAGGCACTCGATAAGATCCAATACCAATTACCAATGACTTAGACTTAGAAAAATAGTCATTGAGGGATACATCCTTAATAAGTAATATCAATGCAAACCAATAGTCACCAATATTCTTAATAGCGATAGACCTCACTGAAGTCAAGAACAAGACAAAGATGCCCATGAAACCAGTATTACTTAACATGGTCTAGAAGTGCCCACTAATGCCATCAAAGAAAAAAAAAATGAGGTATGCTTACTATAAGGGAAAAAAGATATTTTTATTATTATTTTCAGATCATATAATTACCTACCTACAAATCCCAAGAAAGTTACTGGAAAAATTAAAATTAGTATCTTATTAATTAGCCAGATATAAAATTAATATTCTAAAATAGTAGACTTGTTTAGCAATAACCAGCTAGAGAATATAATAGGAAAAGAGATATCATTTCAAACAGTAAATGTCTTTGAAATATCTGTAAAATATCTCGGTAAAATCTTTTAGAAATATGTGGAATTTATAAGAGAAGAAAAACCCCAAAAAACCAAAACCCTGAAGTATAAATGTCAGAAACACTGAGATTTAAAACATGCATTCTCAAGGTGGAGATGGGCGATATTGTCTCCAATAAGGAGAAAATTGGTTCTTGGAGTGAAAAAAAATCTACATCAACAGATATGCTGTATATTTGTGATATCAAAAATTTATGGGAAAGGAGGCAGTGAGGGAAAAAATGTCTAAAAAGCCTCCAAAGGGAGCAATAATGAAAACAATCTTGAGAAACACCAATTAAGGAAAACGGTAATATAGATGCATATGTTTTTCCTATATGAAAAACTAGAAATTGTAAAGATATCAACTCTCAAAATTAATTTATAGACTTAATGGAATTCTAATAAAAATATGAATGGACTTAAAAACTGGCAAGTCATTCTAAAATTCACTAGGGAGGATAAAATGATGAGGTATATTAAGATAATACTGGTAAGATGAGCTCTAAATGATATTATTAATGATATTTACTCTAAAACTTTAGTAATTAAAAGAGTGTGATGTCCTTGGCATCAGTATACATATGCAGATCAGCCCAGAAAGTCCAAAATAAGTGAGAATTTATTTTATGATAAAGGCAGCATTACAGATTAGTGAGGAGAAAAATTATTATCAATCAGTGGTTCCAGAGTGATCCTTCAGCTATTTGGATAGAAACATTAAGTTCAAGTTCTCCCTCATACTACAATTATATTCTAGACAGATTAAAGAACGAAAACATACTTTAGCAAGGGAGTCTTAAAAAAAGAAAAGAACAAAAGCAATACAAACAATACAACAAAAACAATCAAAACAATAAAACAATGAAAACATTCTATGCCTAAAGGAAAATGTACGTGGGTATTTTCCCGATTTGGTGGTAGAGAGCGCTTTTAGGAGAAATGTAATGAAAGCAGATACAATGAAGAAAAATTTATACATGTGACCAAATAAAAAAAGTCTACATCAATGAGTTTTCATTAGCAAAAATAAAACACAAGAAGCTAACTGAATATTTTTCACGTATGATGAAGAGTTGATATCCTCGATGAATAAAGAGCTCCTAAACATCAGCAAGGTTAATGTGAGGATGCAGGTATGTAATAGACAGCAGGCATAACAGGAAGTTCTTCAAAGAAAGGCCAATGAGGACTAAGCTTATGAGAAATGTGTTAATTCACCATGAATTAAAGAAATGCTGGTGAAAATTTAAATGAATTTTTTTTTCCTCTCTCAATTGGCGATAGCTAACCAAAAACACTTGTTTTGGGGGAGGTTTGGGGAGAAATGGTGGTCACATACACTGCTGGAGAGTACGTAGACTGGTACAACCTCCTTTGGGGAGGGTGGCTTTTGAAATATGTTCCCCATTAATTCAATTCTACTTCCAGATTTTTATTCAAAGTAATACTTCAGGATATGTATAAACACTGATGTACAAGGATTTCACTGGAATATTAGTCATCATAATGAAAAGTGAGAAACAAATTATGTTCAGCAATAGGAAAATAGTTGATCGTAGAATATCTGTATTATGGAATACTAAGCAGTCAAGACAGAGTCTATTCTGGAAGATTAATCATGTGGACCGAAATTCTGAATGCACAGTCATTAAGAAATAGTGAACAATAAGACCCTATTTTAAGAATTGCATATGTTCACAGAAAAGATAAGGAATGAGATAGATAAAGTTACTAATAGTGGTTATCTCTGGGTGGTGGATTTAAGGACAGTTTTTCTTTGTGCTTTTCTATAATTTAAAATTTTTATTCAATAGCCACTTATTAATCTAGGTGTTTAGATAGATCAGAATAAAAATCAATTAATCTTACGATTAAAAATACATGGCTTTGCAGGATCCCGGATACAATTGATCTGTAATGTCACTGGCCTGCTCAGTGACATGATCTCTTGGAAGTGGAATGGGTCCTACATTGACGAAGATGATCCAGTGCTGGGGGAAGATTATTATCCGTATGTATGCTAAGAGCCAATCACATTTTGATATTAAATTCCATGTCATATTTTATTAATACATAAGCTTGATGGTTTGACCTAATAGCAAGGGTTAGTTGGCGGTTGATTGGTCCTAACCCTTTGCTGACCATTTTGAGTTTTGCTAAGCTAAGCAGGATTTATAAGATCTTATACATTTAAGGTAAAAAAATACATGTCATTGTGGTGCAAATTCCATACCATTTAGAAGCCTTTCTAGTGAATTCAGTTATACATGTCGCAACATTCCAATGAGGCACTTATCCTGATTTACTCTTCAAGTTTCTTAAGTAATTTAGAAAAGACTCATTAAATGGGGTCGAGAATCAGAATTCTGCTGCTTCAAAGTCTCTGCTGGCCGTTACCTTTCCTTGCATCACCTGCAAAGCCCTTTGTCATCTGCCCCAATCTACTCTTGTTTAATATATTCTTCTCTGTGCCCCATGGAGACCAGAATGCACATGTCCATATTTTTCTGCTTGGAAGCTGGTAATTTGAATTTGATTTGTCTGCTACAGAGTCTGTTACTGACAATGGTCTTAGGGCTATAAAATCTCAGATAGTGTTGCCAAAAGTCTGATTGTTAGAATTGGGATTAAGGCGGGTCATTATTTCAGCTGCAATTTATGTTACAGATAAGGAAATATGTCAGCTGTACATGTCGTATTTGTCGTTGACGCAATTAACTTACTCTCTCTTTTTTGAACAGTCCGGAAAATTCTTCAGACAAAAAAAGGAAAATACTCATCACAGTGCTTAATATATCAGAAGTTGAAAGTAGATTTTATCTCCATCCATTTACCTGTTTTGCCAGGAATACATATGGCATAACTGCAGCATATATCCAATTAATACATCCAGGTAAACAACAAACTATTTGAAATGCTATTTTATTTTACTGTAGTAAGATTCCATAAGGTTTGCAATGCTATTTCCTCTGCCTGGAACACTCTTCACTTCTTCACCTGGGTAACTTCTGCTCTTCTTTCACTCCTCAGCTGAACTACCTCTTCTTCTAGGAAGCTTTTCTGTCCTGCCTGCCCTTCACGTAGCTCTCTGTCCAAACAGACCAGGTTAGGTGCTCTGTTATGTGTTTCCGCAGCACCGTAGTCCACTTACGAGATCTATTGTACTTAGTTTTCTTTACTTGACTGTAAATTCTGTGATGGTGCTGACCAATTATCTTACCAATTATTCTATTTCCAGAGCTGGTAGCAACTTAAGTCCGGTACATTGTCAGTACTTAATGAATATTTTTAAGTAATGATTACATGATCAATGCGTAGGAGAAGCCTAAATATCCACTGTTTTCATCACTTGGAATAATCAAACACAATATTGAAAACATTTGTGAAATATTTTAAGATAATTTGTGGTTTAATTAAAATAGGATATTGGAGGAATATCTAAAAGAACCTACAAACTATTGGAATTAGTAAATGACTTCAGAAAGCTCACTAGAGTAATCTTGCTATATACATACACGCACACACAGAGTATATATAATTTCATGTATGTCTAAATACAAGTAGCATACAAATAGAAATTGCATTTATTAATAAAGGATAACATTTATAATAACATCAAAAATTATCAAATACCTGAGAATAAATCTCACAAAAGCTGTTCAAGACCTAAGCAATACAAACCAAAAAAAAAGTTGTTGAGATAAATTAGAGAAGAACTAAATAGGTGGAGAGATATACAATGTTCATAGATTGAAAGACTCAGTATTATAAAGATGTCAATTCTCCCCAAATGAATCTATAGATCTATAGATTCGAAACAATTCCAATCAAAATCTCAGCAGTTTTTCTGCAAGTGTGTGGGTGTGCGTGTGTGTATGGGTGTGTTGTGGGCACGTGCGTAAATGGACAGGTTTATTCTAAGAGTCATGTGGAAGTGTAAGGACCAAGAACAGTGAAGGTGGTCCTAAACAGGAACACTAAATCTGGAGGGTTTACATGACAGACATCATGATCTTACATGAAGCTACAGTAATTAAGACTGTAAATGTGAACTATTGATTGGGCCAGTTGGATACTGGTCTGGAAAATGGTATATCTTGATTTCTACTTTGTACCAACATCAGTTCCAGATGCATTGAAGATCTAAAGTGGAAAAGTAAAATAATAAAGCTGCTAGATTCTCTTTTCTGGGTGCCTGCATGGTCTCTGACATTTAGAAGCCACTTTGTTCTTCTTTCTTCTTATAATTCTTCTCTAGCCCGTCCCCCCTTACCCTCTCTCTTCGCCCTCCTGCTCCTCCACTGTAATCATTGTTTGAATAATTGGAGAGAGGCCAGGAGAATGTGGAAATGTGAAACCTTCCCTAAACCCACCCTCCACACCCTTTTCCCTTCACCCCAGCTTTTGGCTTTTCCTAACTGACTCTGCTACCTCAGGGAGCTTGTGTAAGTTTTTGAGTGATTTTTGACTTTTATTTATTTTACTGTGAATGCTCTATCCTATGGTCTTCCGTATTTTTTCTGTGTTATTGTATATTATGCTATTTAGCTGGAAACTTAATAGAATGTACCTTAGTTTTATATGGTCCATGCTAGATTGCTTTGTACATTAGTACATTAGATTGTTAAGTGGGATTGTTAAGTGGGAATAATGAATGAGTTAATACTGTCTGAATGTAGACCAATCCCAAATATTGTTTTTCTGGGATGAAGATGTTCAATTTGCTATGCTCGAATTTTTAATTCTTTTTGGTTCTAATGTTTTTCCCCTCTTTTCTGCTATAGTCCCTGATTTCCAGAAGCACATGATTGGGATATTTGTTATGTTAACACTTGTAATTACATGTTCTGTTTTCATCTATAAAATCTTCAAGATTGACATTGTGCTTTGGTACAGGGATTCCTGCTATGATTTTCTCCCCAATAAAGGTATAATTTTGTGTTCTATGCAACATTTTCTTTTTGGAGGGAGGAGATAGTTAGGAGATGTAGAAGATGACTAAGGGGGTTTTTACTCAAATTTTAAAATGAAAGGTGGCATATATAAGAATAGTAGCTATTCTTATACATAATTATTGTTTCATAACTAACTAGGCTGAATATCATTGTTTTCTAAATTTCTTCTTTAGTATTCATGTTGGTAAGATAAACAGAGGTTTAGAGTATCTGTTTATAAATTCAGTTATTCAGAAGCCATTGTTGAGGACTTGCTCTGTGCTGAGTAGGATGGACGTAGATCACTCTCTGATCTGCCTTCAAATAAAAGAAATGACTAGATTTTCATGCATTGGGGAGGCTCTCTCTTTCTCTTTTGCTTAAATTTTGCAAAAAACTAATACCACAATAACACATAAAAGGAAGAATGGATAGAATTCAGGGCTGACACATTTGGGGAAGAAAACGAGAACAGGGAGAAAAGGATCATTCCATACTGAGAGCGTGCGAGGTGGCCATCCCATACAATATAAGAACAATGTTGTAGTAAAATGTGATATATAGTAACCTTGTAAGAGATGAACACTTTAAAAAGGTGGACTAATTTTGGTATTGCTGCTTCAATCGTGCCATTGTACAAAAAAACATTAATAATTCATTATGAAATGCATGTTGGCAATATTGACTATCAAATCTCTTATTTTTCCTTTTGGTTCTAAATACATTACATTTTTCCTTTAGCTTCAGATGGGAAGACCTATGATGCGTATATACTGTATCCAAAGACCCTTGGGGAAGGGTCCACCTCTAATTCAGACATTTTTGTGTTTAAAGTCTTGCCTGAGGTCTTGGAAAAACAGTGTGGATATAAGCTGTTCATTTATGGAAGGGATGACTACGTTGGGGAAGGTATGTATGTAATGGAACAAAGTAAAGGCTTATTGTTGTAAAACTAATTGCTAACATTTGAGTTTCATCTTTCTAGAATGCTGTGGCATAGGTGCACATATTTGACAATTTAAAAACCTCTTCAGTGATACATGATGATGATTTTCACATTTATTAAATACAAGGCATTCACTTCTCCCATATTTTGTTGGAGCAATAATTAAGTGATTTTTACTTAGTTTTGGGAAACTTAATGGCTAGTTAGTACTTTAAAACTGATACAATATAATAGGAGTAGTGTAGATCAAATGATTTAATGGGAATTTTTTAAAATTCTAACTGAAACTTTTCTGAGTTCTAAATGAAATTCTCAACTTTTGAGGACCAACTTTTGAGTTGGTCTATAACATGGGAAACTCCTTTAATCTTGAGCAAGGCAAGAAAGAAGCGTTAGGGGATGTATTGGAAGCACCTTGTGAGGTTTTGGTTCTGGAGAGAATGATTATAAATTGACATTTTACTTACTATGCTTTGCTTCATATTTTCAGACATTGTGGAGGTTATTAATGAAAACATAAAGAAAAGCAGAAGACTGATTATTATTTTAGTCAGAGAAACATCAAGCTTTGGCTGGCTGGATAGTTCATCTGAAGAGCAAATAGCGATGTACAATGCTCTTATTCAGGATGGAATTAAAGTTGTCCTACTTGAGCTGGAGAAAATCCAAGACTATGAGAAGATGCCAGAATCCATTAAATTCATTAAGCGAAAGCATGGAGTAATCCGCTGGTCAGGGGACTTTACAGAAGGACCACAGTCTGCAAAGACAAGGTTCTGGAAGAAAGTCAGGTACCATATGCCGGCCCAGCAACGGTCGTCTTCAGCCAAACACCAGTTACTGTCTCTGGCCACTAGGCCGAACTCAATGGAGAAGCTGCAGAGAGAGGTTCACCTGCCTCTTGGGTAGTGTGCAGAAGCCTGCCAAGAGCTCTGTGGGTGCCTCCTGTCTCATGGCATTGCAGGCCGGGCTGTGCCTCCTGCTCACTGGTACAGTCATAAAATGTACCTGTAGAGTCCGTTATCCCTGAGGTCACCTGCAATCAGATTGTTCAGGGAGAAGGACGTGGTGACAATAGCAGGCCAGGGTACTTCAGAGAAAAGGGCTTGGGAAAGCCTTAAGAAAGGCAACAACTGCCCTCTCTGAATGTTTAACTGCTGAGGAAAGGCACAGAGACAGCAAACTAGAGGAAAGAACATGCAAGATATGGTCACCATCCATAGATGGTTTTGTGAAGTGGCCCACAGCCCAAGGGCAGGGCTGTGGCCCTTTCTGGGGACTCTGTAGGGTCCCTGGCCCTAGAGTGGCTCTCCTGGGTGGGGCTGCAGGTGAAGTGAGACTGACACCTCACAGAGGAAGATGGATGTATTCTTGGAGAACGTTCCATTTGCTTGCATTTTCCATACACATCCACTGCCAGCAGTTTCCAAAGATTGAATTTTACCTTATAGACCTTGAAAACTGTCATTTCAATGAACAAAGGGATTCTCTGGGATTCCAAGGTTTTGAAATCATCTTAGCTTTCCATAGGAAAGAGAGAATTTTAAAAGCAACAGAAGCAGGAATTGATCCACCTGTTAATGTTTTCCTCTCTGGCATGGCCATCCAGTTCTTCCTTATTCTTCTGCACTGTCCTGGGCTCATTGCTTCTTTGGAAGGACAGCTTCCCAGTGGCTTCCTTCCTGCTCTGTCCCATGCACAGCCCACAGATGACCCGTCCTTCCTAAGATGCTGCTCTCTTCTCACCCCGCTCCTGCTGGAACGCCTCTAAGGGGCTCCTCCAGTTCAGGAGCTAAAGCCCTAGCTCTCCCGCCAACTCATCACCCCCACCCATGCTCCCCGACCTGTCCTCAGCCTTCCCTCACCGGTCCTGCTGCGTGAACTCCTGGGTCAGCCTTGTGGGCTGGGCACCTGACCCGCTCTTCCATCCTCGCCCCACCCCTGCCTCCTCTGACTAGAATGCCATCTTAAATTTTCTCCAGCTGACCAGAATTTGACTGACATTCAAAATTTACCCCAAGTTCCTAGTCCCCGAGAGAGACTTTGCCTAAGAGCTTACTCTCAAACCCTCTCTCTCCCTCATGGGTCAATGGCACTGACTGCTGGTGACCACTCTAGGGGAGGATTGTTCTCTCCCCACCAGAGTCTGTGCTCTCGAAGGGGGAGGCTGCGGCTGCGTCTCCCTGTCCCTCTCTGCCTTCCACGAGTAATTTGCACATATGACACAGATTTGCATATTGCTTTATTGTTTAAAAATGTTCTCGGATTATCTTATTTAAGTTTTGCAATTATTCTAATTTTCTACAGAGAGGAAGTGACCTTTTTTTTTTTTTTTTTTTTTTTTTTAAATCACACTCTTAAGTTCTATTGGACCTAGGACTTGAACTTCCATTTCTGGTTTCTAGTCCAGTGCTCTGAATACTTGACATCAGGTAAATAACTGTGCCCCTCACGCCCACCCCGGCACTTTTGTGAGAAGAAATGATAGTTTTCTAGGAGGCAACAGAGTCTAGGAAGGCTTTTGTTTAAGAAAGCAAATTCTAAACTTTTCAGCGTTGGAATTTACAAAAATGATGTTTAGATTTTATGAAAAACTTTTCTACCTTCATATATTCTTCCCCTAAAGTTACATATTTCTTGGTCAACTAAAAATGAAAAAGAATTGTGTTTTTCTGGTACACAAAATTTTTTAAAAAAATTTGATGAGAGTCTTTATAGCATGATTAGAGAAATCCTGGAAAACTGCAAAGCCAAGTTTATGTGCCACTTATTGCAGGACACATGAACAGTTTTAAAAGTTGTGTGAACATGGATAGGCCTCTTGGTTTTTATATTTTTATGTTTTTAGTATCTAATATTATGGGTGGACACACATTTTTATTTTGAATAATATTTTTCCCCTGAAATCGTCAGAGCCAGACATCAATGCACAGAATTTCATACTGACTCTTCCCTTTCCATCTACTGTCTCCTGGGCGCAATCTGACAGCGTTGAGTGACAGTGCTGTGTAGAGCTGCCATTCTGAAACACAGGGCCTCGTTTTCATTTGGCAGCATCCATAGACTGCAGCCAGAAGTCCATGGGGGTAGGGTGAGGGTGTCACACCCTGAAAGGTCTATTAGGCGCTTTAAATTTTTAATTTTGTTCATGATTTTAGTCTGTCATCTAGAAAATATATCAGCATGCACAGTGCCAAGAAAGCAAGCCAATTCTGAAAATTAGAATTATCAACAAAATTGGCCAGAAAGTTGGGAGGAGTTGACAACCAAGAATTTAAGGAGGAACAGGAATCAACAGATAAACCTGGGTGAAAGGGCATCCCAAGCAGAAAAGTGCAATGTCATTCCCATAACTTCCAAGGGCTGGATTAGGGGGGTGGGGTGGAGAAGCTACATTCTTAGTTTCCTGTGAACTTTCTTTGACTTCTGTCTTTCCCTCCACACCAAAAAAACCTTTTTAAATGCCTTCCCCTTTGGTAAGATTTTATTGCACTTTCTGATGGTATTTTTTTTAGTTAGCCTGAGTATTGAAGAAGAGTTTGCAAATGCAGCAAAGTATTTAATTACCAGTTGTTAAAACTGGGTTAGCAGAATTTATACTTCCCCTTTCCTGCCTTTCTTTTTATTTTATTTGCAATAAAAGAAAAGGTAATGAGCCATTTTTTTAAATGACATTTTTGATAAATTATGTTTGTACTGGTTAATGATGAAGGGTTTTTTTTTTTTTTTAAAAACTTGTTTGTATAATTCTGTGGCAGATGCCAAATATTTTTTATATATTAAAACATCAGATTCATGTACAGCATACATCATTGATCAATAGACTGTACTTGTTTTCCAATAAAACTGTCAAACTTTGCATTGAGTGTTATCATTGAAAATCTCTTTCTTGGCCTGCCCTGGCCACAGCTTACCTGCACATTCTGAGGCCTGAAGGAGGTGAGGATTCCTTATGCAGAGAGTTCTTTGTCGGGGTGGGGGGAGAAGGAGAGTGGAGGTCAGAGGCCGCTGGCCAAACAGTGAGCCCTAACTCCCCTTGTGTAGCCTCCACTGGACTCCATCTGTTTACTAGCTTCTCAAATGGATTAAAATGTGTCATATTATTAACTGTTTATTAGCTTATTATTGCTTTACCTGTTCATATATTTTTAAATAAATCCCTCAGTAAAATTTTAAAATGCAAGAACTTATAAAAGTTTAAGAATCAGCTATCCAGAAAACTTGCCTATCCAGAATTTCTCACTGGAAGAAATCAGAGAGCTTTTCACTGTGTTTTGGTTGTGTTCCCAGTTAGTGTGTTTTTTAGCTAACTATTAGAAAAATCAGTGCTAATCCCCATTTAAAGGTCATGTTTTTTTCCTTCTCTCTATCAGATAACTTTTCCCAAGTAAATACGCAATAGGTTTGGGCAGTGTCTGTGGAATAATTTCACATTAGGAACGTCATCTAGTGGGGAAAGACCTGGGGGTTAATTCCACACTGTCACAGTTTTGAAACTAGAGCACAGCACCTGGTTGTGTTAAACCCCAGTTTTCTCATCGATAAAATAGGACTTTGTATGTTACGAGGTGTTCATATAAGGAAAGCCTCTGTCCAATACATGGGAGAATCTCAAAAGACATTTTCTTAATTTTACCACTTGATCAGTACAGATAAAATAAAAAATTTATTTATCTAAAATGTATCCTTTTCAAATTCTGAAGTTTTCGGTTCAAAGGGAGAAGGAGGGGATATAATCTTCATGTTAACTTTTTAAAATGGTAATAGCTGCTACTTAATCTGATTTTAGGAAGTCAAGATCTGGTTTGGTATTTTTGATACAGTAGGTTCCCCACATATTAATTGAAGGAATTTAAAGTATAAATAATATACAATTATAAGATCAGAGATTTCCTCCAGCTGATTTGTCAAAAGAAAATCTTTTCACCTTTGAGGTGAGACTCTGGAAGTGTGGCCAGGTTGGCTTAGTGTAGAGGCCGCCGGTGGGGAGGGGTTGGTAGCAGGTCGAGAAGAGAATGCGTGGGCTTGAATGGGGGAAAGTTGTTCCTCTTTTTTTTTTTTTTAATGAGAATTAAGATCATTGAGGAAAAAATAAAAATAAAAACTAAAAACACAGAGACAACATATATGGCATTCCAGCTTCAAATTGTACCCCATCTCCTCAAACTGTGGACAATGCAGTTAAGATTCCTTAGCAAGCCTTCCAGTGGTGAGTGCAGAGAGAGATTTTGCCATCAGCATTCTTTTGTTGCTTCCCCGACACTTATAATCCAGTTGTCACCACCAGAGAGAAATAATGTTCCCACCAGTGCTGTTTCTGTGGATGAAGAATAGCTAT
>RJWJ010004100.1:61335-79306 GCA_004363605.1 Indri indri | reverse complement strand
ATGACAGTACTTACTTGCCATCTTTAAAATATGTTTTCAGAGTATCACTGAAACTTTTGGAGTACTTTACAAATTCTTTCTTTTGGTGTTCAAGTGCCTAGACATGAAAAACAATAAGAAAAAAATACTAAATAAGAGAAATAATACAAAAGCCAAAGTCAAAGACAGGAGATTATACATAATATGGGAGGCACTTTATATTACAAAAAAGCATTTTTGGAGTATTTAAAGACATAAAACAGCATAGTTAAATTCAAGGATAAACCCAACGGTTAATGAAACAAAATTATCTCCAATAATCAAACCCCCTTAGTATTTAATTCAATAAGACAACTAGATGTAAAGCAACATTTAGGGTGGCAACCAGCAAGGCTTCTACTAAACTTACCCTGCGGTTCTGGTATTGATATTTCTTAAAGACATTATTCACTGTATCAAGAAGTTCTTTTATTGCACTAGCTATATCCCTGTTGGAAAAGGAAAAAAAAAAAATCTTTAACATCAGCTACATTTGAAAGAAATTTGTCTACATATATTTTAAGAATTACTCATCACAATATACTCTTAATTACCCTATGCATACTTCACAAAGGGCCAACCTTTGGCTAGCTGGTCAGAGTAGGGGTTTTAGCCTGTACCCTGCTATGATCCTGATTCTCCTGACCAAACATTGCCAACTAACACCAGTTTTCCCAAATCAATCACATTTCCTTCAGCATTCCTCACTCAAATTTATAAAAGGGTAAACATATCTAAGCCTGTCTTTTCCTGTTTTTTTGGTTTTTTTAAATTTTCTCTGGTTAATGTAGCTGAATTCAAACTGTCATAGTCTCTCCACTTTTATTATTTGAAGAATTTGTTAATGAACAATTTCATGAAATTTTATATTACATGTAACACTTTTCTGTATTTAACAATACTATATGTCATATACCTAATAGGTTTAATGTTTAACAGAAAACATTTCCTCCTCAGAGAAAATATTCCTCTTCCTCTTCTCTCTCAGACACCCTTACCTTCTATCTAGCAAATAAGTATCTTCCTCTTCCAAACCTTTGCTGTCGGTCACTATAACCTTTAGAAGATGTATTTAAATTACTGGGAGAGACAATATCAGAATATTATTCCACCTTAACCTTTCCAGCAATCATTCTTTGACTATATGTGTATCAACACCTTCCTCCCCTTTCTAGAGAGAGAAGGAGAAGAAATCAATAATTCTCATTTGAGTTGACTTTTCATCCTATCCATGCACAATATTTTCTGAACTTTTCTTGTCTTTTATATCTATGCCCTTTTCAATTTCCACATTCTAACTTCATAGCAATTTTTTTTCTGTCAAACTTAACTTTATGTAATTCTGCATTCTCAAATAGCCTCACAATCTCTAAGACAAGTCTTCTCCTTTTTACATACACTCTTAGCTGGTAGTCACTACAAAAACTTTTGTTGTTCAAATGCAATGCAAGAGTGAAGATACGAATTTAAGTAAGACCATCCCAAATATTTATTTTTAAGTATATTTTTGTATTTTATTACTGATTTTTCCATTATAAATATCAGATTTCAGATATTTCATATCTAAAACATTTTAGCTTTGTTTTATTTCAAGAAAGAAAAAACAAAAAGCTCAGTGTCCAGGTTTCTGTCTGTATGTGTGTGTTTCCCAGCATATTTTGTGGTAAATAAGCATGTGGAAATTCTATGAATTAAAGGCATGTAAGATTTTGGTATAAAAAATATTTTAGCCTATCCTAAAGTAATAATGCTATTTTTATTAAATATTTCAATAAATACTTATTACCTCCTGTATCTCAAACATTGATATTAGGTTGAAACATTAAACATTAAATATTCAAGTAGGACAATAAATTTTACGTATCTATCCAATCATTTTTTGCCTCTGTTAACAGTAGTTTTAAGTTATATAACTGTTCATTTATGGTTTTAAGAAAATTGAATCCCTCTGTACTGCTGTGATGGACAAAATCCACCACTGTTTAATAAAATGGTGTCATATGACCATACTATTACCTGAGAAAAACTACAATTTCAACAAATAAAAAATGTCAAGTCTAAATATGCAAAGTTTTTCAAATCCACAAGGGCTATTTAAAATGGAATATAATAAAGAAAATTACAGTCATCAGACAGTTAACTGTTTATACATAGTCTTATTTGGTAGCATATTTTAATATTCTGTAAAAGGGGAATATAAAACTGTGCCTTCAGTACTAATCATCATGATAAACATATTTTCCATATACAACGATAATGGCTGGATTCTCAGGTTAAAAGAGTAGTTCTGAATCAGGTTAGTGAACTCATCTAGGAAGGAAAACGAAAAAGGTGTCGGGGGGAGAAGAAAACGAAGGATTCTGCTGGATTTGGAAATCTGTCTGTGCTTGCAAAGGGGTGGGAGGAAAACACTCCCCAGGTGATTCTGCTGATGAGTTAGGTTTGACCTACCTAATTATTAAAAAATGTTCCCCCCCCAAAAAAAATCTGAAGCAATTTGTGCCAAATATTATACGTACACAGAAAAGCATTTATTTATGGCACCAAAGTTTGTATTAGGGAAGTTAAATTATATTAGTAATTTGTTTCCTACAAGAAAAAAATACCAGCACAAAAAAATACTACAGACAATTAACCAGATGAGGAATTTTAAAAACTTGAAGGTAAAATAACTATCATGTAATTATGCAGCTTAAAATTGATGAATTCTGTGGTAAGAGACAGACAGTATGAGTAGAATGGGAAAGAGTTTAGCAATCTGCAGCTATTTGGTAGGGCAACTTTTGGGAAACATGTATGCTGAAAGACAAAGGCATTAGATGAAATGTAAACATACACCTTATCAAAAAATTACATGGAAAAGTAGAGCTTCTGATTGTGCCACCTGTACTGTATGTTTAGTTTGGTTTATTTAGACTGGAGAACTCTGAAAAATCTATACTGAAGCCATCATGAAAACTCCTGACTTGAAACAAATAAACCCTGGTGAATTTTAGCCTTAAGAATATGAAATGCAAATTACAAAGAGTAAATAGATAAATGCATGGCTTTTTGATCTATTAAGTTGCAAGTCTCCACTAGTTATCCATTAATTGGAATGTATCAGACTTTAAAAAAAAACTACAAATTAATTTTATAGAATATTTGCATAAGCTCGAATGTAGTAAAACAGAAATATTCATTAATCAATAGAACTTTTTAAATAAATCCGCTTGCTGGATCATTTTTCCTAATCAACTCCATACAAAGAAAGCGGGAAAAATCCTTATTTCAACAATGCTAGCATGTGTTAATGAATGTATGCTAGCTTCTGTGTTAGGCACTTTATGTAAATCATTTCTTTCGATTCTCACAACTTAGTACCCTCATTTACAGAGGCAGAAATGAGAATGACAGAAGCTAAGCAACACATATCCAAGGTCACACAGTTAAATCTTGGACCGAAGATTCAAACCTAGGTCTGCTAATATATTCAAAACTGCCAGAATATTATTAGCTGTAAGGATCTGTTTACTATTTTAATACAACCTAGAGCATCACCTAGAGTATCCGGTGTAGTAGATCTTTGATACATGCTTATTGAAAAATGTTGCTAAAATAAATTGATGATAAATATAAGGAAGTAAAATATTTTAAAGAGAAACTTTAAATTGTACATGTTGTGCCTAAAGGATAAGCCATTTTCTATTTTACTGCAATTTTACCCACTAATTTGTCAATTAACAGTGGTAACAACATATATCAAAATGTAGCAATATACATTATAGTGATGCAAATAATTATACCTTAGCCATCTATGCTATTTGCGCATGGCTGAATTTTAGTCCCACAAATAATACATATATATATAAAAACGAACTTACTAGGGCAAATTACCCTCCTAAAATGGTTAGGAAATAAATTTTCACTGCCATTACTCTTAATTCACTTGTGCTGAGTACACTCCAGAAAACAGAACTGAAATATTACTACTCCCACATAACTAACATAAGACCCTCATAAAGCCTGTCAATGACTATGGACAAGACTCTTAAGTACAACTTCTTTATGACAAAAATACAGCTGTTAATAACATGGTTTTCAAACTGTATCTTCCTAGAGTTACAGAGGATTTAGCAGAGATGTCTCAGGGACTCCACAGGGAGAAAGAGGGTGTCAAAGTAACAGGATGAGGGTTCTGGGCTTGCCATTTATACCCTAGCTTCAATCACAATACTGGTATCTCTTAAGTACTGGCATTCTGTATAAGATGTGCTTTACCATTTTATCTTGCTTCTTTCAAATAGCAGAAACTCTTTTTTCAACACTGGGGAAAAGCTTCAGGACATTGGTCTGGAAAATGATTTATTGAATAATATCCCCAAAGCACAGGCAACCAAAGCAAAATTGAACAAATGGGATCACATCAAGCTAAAACAACGAAAGCAACCAACAAAGTGAAGAGACAACCCACAGAAAGGGAGAAAATATCTGCAAACTACCTATCTGACAAGGGATTAATAACAAAAATATATAAGGAGCCTCAACAACTTGATAGGAAACAATCAAATAATCTGATTAAAAAAACGGGCAAAAGATCTGAATAGACATTTCTCAAAAGAAGATATACGAATGAAAAGATACATTAAAAAAATGCTCAACATCATTAGCCATGAGAGAAATGCAAATCAAAACTACAATGAGATATCATCTTACCCAGTTAAAATGGCCGTTATCAAAAAGAAAGGCAATAACTAATGTTGGCAGGGATGTGGAGAAAGAGGAACCCTAATACATTATTGGTGGTAATATAAATTAGTGTAACCACTATGGAGGTTCTTCAAAAAGCTAAAAAACACAACTATGGTATGACGCAGCAGTCCTACTGCTAGATATACATCCAAAAGGAAGGAAATCAGTATTATCGAAAAGATATCTGTACTCCCACATTTACTGCAGCACTTTTCACACTAGCCAAGATTTGGAATCAACCTAAGTGTCCATCAACAGATGAATGGATAAACAAATTGTGGTATATACACACCACAGAATATTATATAGCCGTACAAAATGTAACCCTGTCATTTGCAATAACATGGATGAAACTGGAGAACATTATGTTTAAGTGAAATAAACCAAGTACAGAAAGACAAATCTCACATGTTCTCACTCATATGTGGGAGCTAATTATTAAAACAATTGATCTCATGAAGACAGAAAGTAGAATGAAGGTTATCAGAGCCTGGGAAGGGTAGCAGGGAGGGGAGGATAAAGTGAGGATGGTTAACGGGTACAAAAATACAGTCAGATAGATAGAATGAATGACATTTGATAGCATAACAAAGTGCCGATAACAATAAATTATGGTATACTTTAAAATAACTGAGAGAGCAGAATTGGAATGTTCCTAACACAAAGAAATGATAAATGCTTTGGGTGATGGATACCCCAATTACCCTGATTTGATTAATACAGATTGGATGCCTGTATCAAAACATCACATGTGCTCTATTTATTATGTACCCAAAATAACGAAAAAGAAAACTTTTTTTAAAAAAACTTTTTTCAATCACCAGATTAGATGAACAATATAAATCTATGCTTGGGAAGCAGCAGAGAACACTCTGGCATCAAACTGCCTGTGTTCAAATCCAGCTCTACCACTTACTAGCTGTGTGACCTTAGGAAAATTACCTACTTCTTATGCCTCAATTTCCTTATCTGTTACAGGGTTGTTGTACTAAGCTAATATACGTATAGCACTTAAAACAGTGCTTAGCACTTAGTAAGTTCTAAATGAGTGATTGCTATTAAGATGATATTGATTGTGTAATATTATTTGAAATATCAAATCTTCATAGGAATGTAGCATGGCTCATCAGCAAATATATCATTATCAAAGCGAATGAAAACTTATTTAACCATTCGAAAACTCTAGAAATAAATTAAGTAAACCGGGTTTGAGATCACTGACAATTTTTCCTTTTATGGGTCGAACATGTTTATTTTAACTATAAAGGTTGAGTATCCCTTATCTGAAATGCTTGTGTTTTTCAGTTTTGGAGTATTTGCACATACATAAGGAAATGGGACCCAGCCAGTCTCCTGGTCCTATGTACATTCTCGGTCTTACTAAACCTGTATCCCAAAGGCAAGGATTTGGAGGTCCACGATTTGATCAATATTAGAAAATGCTATTCACACCCAAGAGTACATTACTTATCCAAATGACCTATGCCATTTCTGAAATAAAAACAATTTTGGTTTTTATTGATTTTTATGATTTATCCAATTTCTCTATTCATTTTAATCAGACTTTTACATTTTTCTACTGTTTATATAGTTCACACTATATTCCAGTTTATGCGCATTTTATCAATTATTTTGAAATGAAACAGTCCATCTAAAAAACGTTATTGTACTCTGAAACCAAATGCTATAGCTTACAAGTGAATAATAAGATGTAGCATTTAAAAATTTCAAATTTTATTTCAAGTTGACATTTCAACTTAATATTAATGTTATAACAAAATTAAAACATCTAGATGAGTAGTTCCTTTGAAGTACTTTGACAAAAAGGTACAAAACAAAAAATCACTTACTTGATTGTCTGCAGAAACCTCACTCTGTCATTGATCTCATCTGGGATCTTACTAAGAATTTGTTTAAGTGCTCGTGCCTTTTCATTTAGGTCTTGGAATTCTGGCTCTGGTCGTTCAATCATATACTCTGATAAAATAAACACATAATGAAAAACAATATGCAACTCTCTGCCAGGTTCACATCTAAGAATTGCCAGTGTTGGTCAAAGGTGGGTGGGGGAAGAAAAAGGCCAGATAAACTAGGAAAGACAAGGTTGCAAAATAGAATTCATTAGCATTTGATTTGACTTAGCCCAGTAGTAACAACAGGGTTCAATCCAAGTAAAATATTAGAAGATAAAAGACTAAATATTTTTAATTGGGGGTAAATGGAAATCCCATGAAATCTGAAAAACAAAATAAATAGATTAAAAAGGGAGGCTTTGTCATCAGTTCCCTGAAGATACATTTCATAAGGAAACCTTAAATTAAGTAATGATATCTATAACTAACACAAACGCAACATGTATCTGCCAATAGGAAAGATGAGTTTTATAAGTTAAAACCCCTACATTGAATATACAACTGTTTATCATATTAAAACCCCAAATAACCTAACAAAATCTTTATTTAGCACATTTTTGAAATCTCACCTAAAAACAAAACCACCACCACAAATCCAACATAACCGCTAGGATCACAGAACAGCAACTTTGGAAGGGAGGTTCAATCAGATGTGGCAGAGGCAAAATAAGCTTACCACCAGATTCACTGTAGACTTGGAAGCACTACAACTCTACCAATTCATCAAACCACTACAGCTTAACAGGCTGCAAATGCTCGAGTCTAAATAATGATGGGGACTTTCTTATAAATCATGAAATGAGTTAAAATGTCTACTTTTTGTTATCCCTCAATAAACATGGGAAATTACAAACGTACATTTTTCTAAATTAGTGGGAAAATTGCTACTAAATTTAAGTGAAATTCACTTCTACTTTTAAAAAGCAAAACTGAGAAAAGCAAAAGCAATGGTTGTATTGTTCTCCTAAATCTGTGCTTAAAAATAAAAAGATGCTACACTAAAGTTAAAAAAACAAACAAAAAACTCATTACTTTTGAACTGCTATTTGCTTAAAGACAACACAAAAGAAAATAACCATTCCAATAGAACTCACCTTTTAGTAAAACTGGAACTCACAAGACATCATACAAATGGGGAAAAAATTAAAGCATGTAGCATAAACAAACCCTTTACTTCGAGTAATTAAATCTCACAAAGATAAAATAAAAACAAGAATTATTTTTCAATTTTACATAGAATTGTTTCCACTGTCGTGGTCGTCGTCGTCATCATCATCATCATCACCATAAGTTGATGAAGAGTGAAGGGAAGGGGAGGAAGATCTTTTTGTCAAGTAACAGTGATTTAGAAAAAGTGCTTTTCAACAATTATAAAACTAAATAAGGTTTTTTTTCTGATACCTTCTACATCATCAGCTGCCATACGAAGAAGAGATTCCGTGAAGTTAATTTCTACGCTTTTTTTCTCTAAAATTTTCATAATGATGTCTTGTGTGAGACCTGGATTTTCTTTTTCAGCCTATAAGAAAGACAAAGCTAGTTTTGAAATATAGATCTGGAATCAGTATTTTAAAACCAAAATTTAATTGTTTAGAACCTGTTGGGAACTTCCTAGACCGGTAACTTAGAAGGGCAGAAATCTTTGTAAATTAAAGCAGGTGTGGCATTCACTAATGTTTTGTTAGAGCTTGTGCATCGGTAACTTTTTACTATGACCATGGTTCCATTTTCCAGTTGAACATAAAATACTTGACAAAGATAGAAATAAAGACTGTATATATTTTGGTAATCTATCAATTCTTCTTCTCATTAGTTTATATATATTGAAGATTTTTAATTTTTTATATTAGCTAATATCTCAACTTAAGGATCAAGTAATAACTCATCTTACCAGTATTTTGCAGATTCTTTGCATTTAAATTAACAGAATGCCAGAAAAACAAAACAAAACAAAAACAGAGTTTCTTTTCCAGGTTTTACCGAAGCTATATAATCCATGAACTATCTTCCCACACAATAATTTTCATTTCCTATTTTTATAGCAAGAATATTTCCTTCACTAGTTCCCAGAACATCATTAATCCTTTTACTACCTTCCGAGCTTGTTTCACTAATGAGTTTGCATTGGTTCTATGTTACTTAAACTCCCTAGGGCACTGAAATCTAGCCATTTCAACTGAGCAGAGTTTCAAGTTTACCAAAGTTAATTCTCAGATTTCAATTTTTCTCAGTAACTTTGTCCTATTTTGTTATTTTTGAAATTCCGTAATCATATTTGAAGTTTGCTTCCTTCAGAATGCCTGCCAATTTTAATCAGTATGCTAATGATTTCCTTTCTGTTTTGCTCTGATATTAAACAGCAAATAGAAACAATTTATGATCTTAATCAGATGGCAATACTTTTGCTTTCTTGTGTGTCAAGCAGACTTAACCCCTGCTTCTTCAATTCCTCTATCACTGAAGATCCAGTTTTCTTCTGTTCCTATTGCTCTTTCCATTACAGCACCTTGTTTCCCATTAGATCTCAAGTATCAAAAACTGAAAGGTTGTGGAATGAAATGAGAAAAGAAAATACACACATTTATCTCAATCCTGAGATCATTTTAACTGCTGTCAAAAGCTATTCAGGAAAATCATTTTGATAGATGATTAATAACAATAAAGTGTGTCTGACTAGATCTCATTCTTTCAGTCTATTTTGACTTTTCCTTACGTGGATATATTCAAGATAGAATCTATTTTTAAAAAAGGAGTTGCCTTTAAAAGAAAAGTTGTCCAAATACGGCTTAAGAAGTGACTTAGAGTATTAATTTGGTGAAGTGCCACGAAATTACATACAAGGTACTATTTGGTAACAGTGGTTTACCTTCCTTCTCTAAGTAGCACTTAATCTATCTACATAATCAATTATCTTGGGGGACAGGGGTGCATTCTCTCTATGTGCTTGCAAGGAATGCCAGCAGAAAAACATCTGATTAACTTATAGAAAGGTACTGAAAGAATGAAGTGCAGAAAATCTCAGAACAAAGTTTCAACAACCAGTTGGTCTGGGGCCCCCAAATGCCTAAGCTAAAGCATTACAAAAGTCTCGCAGAGGTCCCTTTTTCAATTCGCAATCCCCAAAAGATATACTTAACAATGCTGTTTAAGTGATTAGGTCCAAATAACTTAGTAAGCACTGTGTCCTATCAACTTAGCCTTAAAAATACACACGTACATAAAATGAAAGAAAAATATTTTATTTCATTCTTAAATAACCATGACTACTTATTAGTGGGATATACGACGTGTCTACTGGGTATTGCACAATTTCTCAAACATTAAATTTAGATTAAACCCTGCCACTCTCACTTCCTCTTGCACACTGATTTTCTTGTGGTACTTCCTTCTTATCATAGCAGAAGCTAAACGTCCAGCTTCACAAAGATATGACATCACTGAAAGGAACGTAGCCCAATCTAATATGTTGAAATTGTAATCTAGCTTAGGAGTTCATGCAGTATCAAACAGATGTTGAGTATCACTCAAATTTTTAAACTATTTCATGACATCCCTCTGAGTTTGCTATGGGTCCCCAGGGAGCCTAGGCACACTGTCTGGGAATAGCAGTCTTAGTATCTTCTGGCTAAAGTCCTGGTTAAGCTATTTACTTCTTATTTTAAATGCTTAAATTTACCCAAAGCCTCAGATTGACAAAACAAATAGATCTGCTCTTAAACCAGAGACTCTGTAACTATCTACACCTCAAGGTTTTCCCTCGGAATACAACCTTGAACTTGGTGGATGTCCAATCTTTGAAAAGAATCCAGCTGAGATAGAAAAATATCCCAAAGGGCAAACCATACACTCTCAACCTGGGAGATAGGACAACCTATCAGAACCTCTCAGAGGGAATAAGGGGGACAGGAAATCAAGAAGAATACAGTTGACCCTTGAACAACACGGGATTTGAACTGTGTGAGTACACTTAAATGCAGATTTTTTTATACGAAAATATTGAAAAAAATTTTGGAGATCTGTGACAATTTGAAAAAACTTGCAGACAAAGCTCATAGACTAAAAATATCAAAAACATTAAGAAAAAGTTAGATATATGTCATGAATGCATAAACTATATATAGATACCAGTCAATTTTATCATTTACTACCATAAAATACACACGAAGCTATAATAAAAAGTTAAAATTTATCAAAACACACACAAACACTTATAGAATGTATATGGTACCACTTGCAGTAGAAATATAAACATAAAGAAAGATGCAATATTAAATCATAACTGCATAAAATTAGGCATAGTACATACTGTATACGTAAAGTTCCTATTACGGTGAGCTCAGGTGTTACCAGGATACACTTAAAACGTCGTGTGACTTTAATCATCACCACGTGATGATCAGTTCATCTCTCCAGTACAAATTAATCTCTCACAGTTCTTACATATATTTCATCATGTTTAGTGTAATACTGTAAACCTTGAATAACACCATGGAACCCATATAAAATGCCACTAGTGATGCAGGAAGTGCTCCCAAGAAACAGGGAAAAGTCATGACATTACAAGAAAAAGCTGGATTGTTTGTTATGTTCCATAGATTGAGGTCTGCAGCTGCAATTGCCCTCCATTTCAAGATAAATGAATCCAGTGAAAGGACAATTACAAAAATAGAAAAGGAAATTTATGAAGCTGCCACTGCAGCCACACGAGCAGACACAAAAACCTTGTACATTATACAAAATAACTTTTTGTCTAATATTGAAAATGTAGCTTTTATGTGGGTGCTGGACTGCTCTAAGAAAGGCGTACCACCTGTAGACCCTAACATGATTTGAGAAAAAGTGAAGTAATTATATGGCAACTTAAATCAAAAGGAAGGTGAAGGATGTGAAGCTGGAGAATTTTTTGCCGGCAAAGGATGGTTTGATAATTTTACAAAGAGGTTTAGCTTAAAAAATATCAAGATAACAGAAGTAGCTTCTGCTGACCAAGAGGCAGCAGACAAGTCCTCAGATGCCATGAAGAAAATCACTGAGAAGAAAGGATATCTGAACAGGTTTTTAATGCAGATAAAAGTACTCTTATCTGAAAAGGGGAGGGGGGAGCCACAAAGGACATTTATTAGGAATAAAGAGAAGTGAGCACCAGGATTTAAGGCAGGCAGGGATCGGCTAACTCAATTGTTTTACACAAATGCGGTCAGGTTTGTGATCGGGACTGCCCTTATCTATAAAGCTGCTAACTCCCATGCCTTGATGGGAAAAGATCAACAAATACCAGCTGCCAGTCTTTTAGTTGTACAAAAAGAAGGCCTAGACAATAAAAATCCTTTTTCTGTATTGGTTGCATCGATGCTTTTTGTCCCTGAAATAAGGAAGCACCCTGCCAGTAAGAGACTGCCTTCTAAAGTTCTTTTGACACTGGACAATGCCCCTGGCCACCCAGAACCCGATGAGGTCAACACCAAAGATGCTGAAGTATCTACTTGCCCTCCAAATACATCTCTAATTGAGCTTCTAGATTCTAAGGTCCTTTAAAGCTAAAGGTATTTTATACATACAGTACTCTGGGGAAAGGACTGTCCATGTGACGGAAGAGAACCCTGATAGAAGATCATGAAAGTCCGGAAGGATTACACCATTGAAGATGCCATTTGTTACAGAAAAAGCCATGATAGCCATCAAGCCTGAAATGATAAATTCCTGAAGAAAACTGTGCCCAGATGTTGTACATGACTTCACAAGATCTATAACAGAGCCAGTCAAGGAAATCATGAAAAACATTGTGGATATAGCAAAAAGGTAGGGGGTGAAGGGTTTCAAGACATGGATCTTAGAGAAATTCAAGAGCTGATAAGCACCACACCCGAGGAATGATCAGAAGATGACCTGGAGCAGATGAGTGCTTCTGAACCAGTGCTGGATGAAGATGAAGATGTAAAAGCAGCAGTGCCAGAAAACAAAGTGACGTTGGACGATCTGGCACAAGAATTTGATTATTCATGAGTGTTTGACTTCTTTTACAACATGGACTATCCTATAATATGGGCACTGAAACTAAAGCAAATGGTGGAACATAAATTGGTACCATATAGAAACATTTTTACAGATATGAAAAAGCAAAAAGTCAGAAATTATGATGTATTTTCATAAAGTTATACCAAGTGTGCCTGCCTCACCTGCCTCCCCTTTCACCTCCTCCACTCCTGCTCTCCATCCTCCTTCTCAGCCTACTCAATGTGAATACAGCGTGGGTAAAGATCTTTACGATAACTCACTTCCACTAAATGAACAGTAAATATATTTTGTCTTCCTTATGATTTCTTAATAACATTTTCTTTTCTCTAACTTACTTTACTGTAAAAATACAGTATATATACATATAACGTATAAAATATGTGTTGTTCATGCCACTGGTAACATCTCTGGTCAATAACAGACCATTAGTAGTTAAATTTTGGGTAGTCAAAAGTTACACTCTGGTTTTTGACTGTGTGAGGGGTTGGCACACCTAATCCCCACACTGTTCAAGGGTCAATTGTATATATGTTAAAACATAGTATTCAAAAAAGTATTATTTTATCTTGAGAAAAATTACTTCAGTCCTCTTCGTCTCCAAATAACAAAGTTTCATAAAAATTACCGTTGTTGTGGACCAAAAACTTGCAACATGGATGTAAAAGATCTTCTAATTGGTAAGGCTTTTTTCATATTTTTCAAAAAGGTTATAGTTTAAAAAACAAAAATCTTCATCTTTTTAATACATATACTCCTTCAATTTCATTTGAAATTTAATAAATTAAATGTGATAATTAAAAACGAATGAATGCAAAATTGGTTAATCTGTTTTCCTCCAAAATAACTTCTACTATCTTCAATTAAGAATCAGTACTGTGGATAAGAAGATTTATGCATGAATCAAAGCAGATCTATCATAGTCACATAATTGTACTTCAGTGTTAAATAATCAGCTTATATGTTAGGATGTTACAAGAAAAAGCCTTAGGAAATTCATTATTTTATCTCTTTTATGAATATCATTGAAGATGTCATCTAATGCTTGAGAAAAGATCCTTTTTATGAAGACTCACAGGACAGATTTCTCTCTATTCTTGGTATCAGGAAAACTAAAAAACTGACTTTTGCCTTATAGATACTATACAGTGCAGAAGATTTTCCTTCTTTTCTTCGGCCACAAAGATGCTTAAGACAGTCACTGTCATGCCTCCTTAGTGATCAAATATGCCATTTCAAAACCAAACTGATGCTCAAAAAAGAAAACAACAACAAAAAACTGATTATGGTATTGCTTCATCAATTTTCTTCATTAAGTCAATGATGGTGCAGGATGTATTTTAATGAACTAGTAAGTATGTATGCACACACACTGAACCACAGGGTATTAAACACATCAAAAAAGTTCTATTCCAACACATATAATGTAAATTTTTGTGGTGATGTAAGAGAGATGCCTAGTGACATTATCTGTGCTACCAGTTAAGAGTGGTATCAAGAAACGAATCCTATGTGCCATAAAAAAAAAATGAAGCTAAATGGACTTACAGTTTCAACTCCAGTGAAACTTCACTATAAATTTATTCCACATTTAAACATTAAAATACTTTATCTGACAAATAAGTTATTTTAGCTAGTGATAGGAACAAACTCACAAATAAGAATTAAAATATTTGAGGTGGAGGGGCAGATAAAGTTTTATATTAAAGAATGCACCCAACATGTACAGTAAGTCTCTAGAGTAGGGCTGTCCAATAGAAATATAATGTGAGCAACAAATATGAGCAACCTATGTAATTTCAAGTTTTCTAGTGCTCACATTAAAAAAAGGAAAAAAAAAAGAAAAAGAAAAACAAGTGAAATTATCTTAATAGTACATCCAAAATATTTTTTCAACATGTAATCAACACAAAATACCTATTACTGAGATATTTTACTTTCTTTTTATTGTGTGAAGTCTTCAAATCTGTATTTTATAGTTTGAACACATATCAATTTTAACTAGTCATATCATGTGCTCAAGAGCAACACGTGGCTAGTAAAAATCCATGAACAGAACAGCTCAGGTCTAAAGACAACGGAAAACAACCATTCTGAGTGACTTAACTGTGTATTCTCCTTTATACATCATATTAATATTTGGAGGTATTATTTTCCCACTCAGAAACACTGTTTTTTAATACTTATGTTCTATAATTAAACAATATGAAGAACACCTTTTCAAGTTATAATTTTATTAACAAGTCAAATGATAAAAAAAAAAAAAAGAATTCGAAAATATAATCTAAAGCTAAAGAGAGAACACTCTGAAGAAGTCAGTTTCAAAAGCACAAAGCAATGAAAAGATGAATGCTAAGGAAACAGCATTTGTTCCAGTTCACCTTTGGGAAGTGCTTTAAGCTTTACAGAATACACCAAAATGGGCATAAGAAGACTTAAGAGGTTTTCACTAAAAGAAAATAAACTGGCAACCATTACATAGTATTTAGATTTATAAATAACATATGCTTTAATCATAATAAATTATTTGCACCTCACCTTAATGAAAGCGGCTCTCAGTGTCTGAGCTGCAGACAGATTTACTCGTTCTAGCTGCAATAAAAATTTAAAATCATTATTAGTATCAATTTTCTTAAGAAAAGTACATTTCTGACAATCCATTCTGTCTGTAGTAATCATATTGATATATCCATCCTTTAATCAATAAAAATATTTGTTAATAATTGTAAATCACCAAAATTTTTCAAATAGGCTAAAATTTTCAATGGAAAAACATGAAAAATTATCTATTCAGTTATCACTTTTTAAAAAAATAAGATTCACTCTACCTTAAAACTAGATTTAAGTACAGATTACAAAGTAACAATAGTGTAAGTCCTTATAGAAAAAAATAAACATATTTTTTTAACTATTGAAAATAGGGTTCCAGTTTAAACTCTCGACGCTTTGTTGCCACAGCTATAGTTTTGCTGGGCAAATACATGGCGAGTGTGCATGTGTGTGATGAATTTAAAATGACCAACATAAGGAAAAGATTTGTTTTTTCGATTCTTTCTATTTACCACCTTATTCCTTTTTAATTGCTTTTCAATCCCTCAGACAGGGAATAAGCTTAGTCTATTTTATTAATTTGCAAATAGTGCTGACAAAAGGTTTGTTTGGTACTCAAATTGAAGACTGTGTATCATCTGGAATTCAGAGATGCTTATCTGTCCTCTATTTCATCTGGATAAAAAAAATGGTTATCTAAAATACTGAAACAAAAGTTCAATCCAAATGCTTATGATTTTTATATCAAATATGTGAAGCTTATAATTTCAAAAGACAAATGTCCTTATTGCATACTTTATATAATTCAGTTTTCAGTGAACCAAAGGAGGCACAGAATTTTATAAAAATAACTCCATTTGTTGAAGAGTTAACTGCCAGGCTTAAAATAACTAGCTTCAGTTAAATTCTGATTTCCTCAGTCCCTAAGGATTGAGCTAGCTAACTAAATAAAACTGTAAATATATTTTTATTTGGGATAATATTAAATGTTGGAAAATAATGTAACCTTTATAGATTTTTACACAAGTAGAATATTTCTACGAAAACCTTATGAACGTATATCATATTACGCAATAAATAGTCCTCCCTTAAGGCAATGAAAGTGTATGTTTTGCTTCAGAAATGACGTACACACACACACACACACACACACACACACACACAGCCCCCTACAGGATCTCCAACACTTTAAATCAATTTATTTTTTAAATAAAACAGTTAGAAATGCCAGGAAACATATCTCCCTATGAATTATTCACCATAAACACAAAGCAAAAGTAACAAAATCAACTAAAATAATTCATCTCCCAAAAAACAATAAACCATTTAGCCTTAGCAGTTAACTTGGTTTCTACAAATCTTGTAAAATCTAACATTGCCTCAGTAGTAAAAAGGAAAGCACAAGGAGCCCAGTACACAAATAAAGCAAAGAAGTAACTATATAAGTAGTTTTTTAAATTAACAAAAGTATGTTTCCAAAAATGAAAAAAGTTTTCTACATCTATGTAACTGATGTAATTATAATGAATACTACTTAAGATTGAAATAACAATACAGGTAATTAGATTTCAAGTTCTTGTCATGCAACAGAGGTAGGGACAAACGGGATGAATGCTTCCATTCTAGTAGGAACCCATTTCCTTATTTGAGTTTACACCACACTCTAACTTCTTTCAACAAGTCAAAAGTCTAAGTTAGATGTGTGCCTTCAAGTATCAGCATTATTAACTCGTTCTGTATTGGCCATCACAGGTATATAAAAAGGTCAAGGACAGTAAGACGTCCAGAAAAGTTAGTGAAGAGCCAATAAAATCATCCAAGATATATACCAACATCTCCAGGTTTCTAGATTAAGTTTACATATATATATATATATATATATATATCTTACCAAAAAAGAGGAAGTCACAGGAAGGTCAGACATATAATAAATCAAAAATCTGTGAGCTGTGAAGTACTTCACCAGAACTCTGCTGGGAGTCATTTTGGGATATATTGCAGTCATGCATTGTTTAATGACAGGGATATGTTCTGAGAAATGCATCATTAGGTGATTCTGTCATTGTGCAAACATCATAGAGTGTACTTACATAAACTTAGATGGTACAGCCTACTACACACCAAGGCTATATGGCATACAGCCTATCATACCTAGGCTACAAACTTGTACAGCATACTGCTGTAGTGGATATTCTAACACAGTAGTAAGTACTTGTGTATTAAACATATCTAAACATTGCTACGATGTTACAACACTTAGACATCACTAGGTGATATAAATTTTTCAGCTCCATTATAATCTTATGGACAATCATATACACAGTTCATCGCTGACAGAAACATTACGCAGCACATGACTACATATACCCACATGTCTTACAAGAAACCCAACAGGCTTTCTTACTCATATAGTACCCACACTGCCCAAGGCAGTACCAGCCATATAGGCACAAACGGTAGGTATTGTTTCAATTGAATTTAATCTCTCATCCACAATTTTATCAAATTGGTCTTAAATATACTGATAAATTCAGTCTCCACTACTTAGGCAGCAAGACATGTTATCTCCCCTATTAAAAAGGGCTTCTCTTTTAGGCTTCTCACTTGTGATATTATGATTTGACAAAATCATGTTCATCTTACCAGTGCCTTTGATGACAGTAGCAGGTCTGATAATACTATCCCAATAACAGCTACCCTTTACTAAGTATCTATTATGGACTTTATATGGAGTACCTTTATATACA
>RJWJ010004100.1:0-61235 GCA_004363605.1 Indri indri | reverse complement strand
GAGCTAAGCTGACGCCACGGCACTCACCCCAGGCAAGAGAGTGAGACTCTGTCTCAAAAAAAAAAAAAAAAAAAAAAAAAACCAACATGTTCTTGAGTTTCTACCACATGCAAGGAAGTCAATGTGAAGAGATACAAAGAAGTCCTGGACCCTCAGAAGATCAATTTAAGCAAGCAGCTTTGTTAAAAGTGGTGGGATCACCATCAGCTAAGTAGAAAGAAAAGTCTTTATGAAGATGGGATGGATCTGAACTGGCGTCAAAGAATGTGGCTTGGCCTCTTAAAATCATCTTCCCCGGAAGTTCTTCCACTTAGGGGTTTTTCAGGATTGGTAACACATGTGTGTAATGATTTTATGTGAAGTTTAGAACAGAAAAGGATTTACATTTTGTTTCCAATACTTTTACTGAGTCCAGCTCTCTCTGAGTTTTTGGGTTAACAATCTTTGGCTAGGGTATCTTTAAAGAACCAATGCAATAATTTTCTTAGTAGTAAATGACAGCACATGTACCACATGTTGGGTCCAGTGAAGGAGGAATATATGACTGCACCTTGCATTAATGGATACTGGCACAGGGAGAGGCACTGCTTGGGCTTTAACTATTAAAGACTTCCATGTCACCAGTAAAAGAGTAAGGAAAAATAAGAGAATGAGAGTGAGAGATAAGGGTACATAACATTTCATCTCACCTAAAAGGGAATGAAAACTGCCACTGAAGCACATTTGGAGGGAATGCATAGGCTGAGTGAGCCTAACATTAGGTCTCAACTCAACCTCACATTCTGCCTACTCTCACTTTTGAGAGCTCCTTCTGCAGCTTATTCTTGATACCTTTTAAGATACTTACTATCAACTGCAAATTTGTCAAATTTACTCTGTTTCATTTACACAAATATTTTAAGACCTTACACATAATTTCAATTCCATAGAGAGTTCACTTACGGTATTGCTCTCTCTAAAATTTTGAGTTCATTCCTATACTTTTCAGCATCAAGCTAATTTCCCAAACCCATTAATAAAAAAAAAAAAAAATTTAGTCCTTTGTTTGCTGAGGGTTTAAAGAGTCTTGCTTTCACAACAATGTTTTTTTAAGGGTTAAAATAAGTAGGTCAACTAGTTCTGAATTGTCTAGAAATCTACTGCTTCCTCAAGAATCAGGCAAGATTTGATTTTTCCCATGTTGACAGCCTTCTCCCTACCCATCCTCCACAAAGATTACTGATCCTATTTTCTTAAAAGGAAATTAAACTTCCCCAAGTCACAAGAATAAAAACTTCAGGTACATCTCTTGTTACTCAAATGAGAATGTGGTGAGTCAGGTCAAAAATAAGCATGCCAGAAGGATAGAAGTACAGGGAATAATTTTTTGAGCTGCCACAGAGAAAGTAAATGTAATCAGCTGTGTTTTGTACATATGGCATTCAACGTTTCTGAAAGAATCAGTTGCTGGGTTTGCCAGGATCTGGCCAAAAAGGTAAGCAGAGCCACCTATTATAAAAACATTCCATTAAAACATTGCCTATAAGTATACAAAACTATAGGGTATGATAAAAATTTTGCCAGAAAATCTATTTGAAAGACTCCTTAACAATAATAGCTAACACTTACCACATGCCTGGTACAACTGTAAACACTTTATAATACATTAACTCATTTATTTCACAGAGCTGTTGTGAAAATTAAGTATACATTTGATTATAGCCATTTTACAGATCAGAAAACTGAGTCAACATTATTTAGTCTAGTAAGTAGAGAAGCTAATTCAAACCCAAAATGTTTACTATCATCACCTCTGGATGGTGGGATTTCAGGTGAAATCCATACCTTCATTATGGAGAAGTATGTTTACTATGCTCAAAGTCTGAGGTCTGATTTTTTTTTCAATAAGAAAAAATACATAAGATAGGTAAGTAAAGTTAAAAGAAGTATTACTAGGTTTCATTTGCTTACCAAAAAAAATTAAGAGTTGCACATCTGCCAAGGGTTTACAGAAATAGCTGATTCAGAAGTTTCTGAATAGAATACTAATTATTTATTCAGAAGCATACTTTTGTGTAATTTATTAATAAACATATAAATCTTTGGTGATTTAAAATTCACATTTAGTTTCAAAATTGTTTATTTCTCAAAGTGTAACGCATTGCTTCAGAAAAAAATTCCTCTAAACGGTCATAGGAAAGAATACATGGCTTTTTTCCCCCTGGAATGAAGAACTAAGCCACTGCACTCTCATCTTCCATATACAAAGAATCAGTAAGAAATAACATACTTACATGAGAACCTGATCTAGGACTTGAATGAAGTTTCTAGAAACCCATTATTCCATAATGTAACCAGCAGACCTATTTCACAGTACATTTATAACACAAGCAATATACTTGGACTCTGAGCTCCACAGCAGCTGATTAAAAAAAAAGCCTACTCCTTCTCAGCTGTCTTGGCATAGTTTTATTAAGTTTAGCAAACATCGAGCTCTCCAAATGCCATAAATAACTTTTTTCTTGTAAGCTGGAGTAACAGTACTAAAATTTGCCCAGGTGTAAGGATGTTGTTTTAGCTAAGAATTTTTTAAAAGATGATTTCTAGACTACCATTGTTGATATTATGGATCTAATGTTAAGATGAGAACTAGTAAGCTTTTTAACTCTTTAAATACATTGTGGACAAGATTTAGTGAATCATTTAGCTTCAGAGTAAAACATTCATCCCTAGGGTGGTAGCACTTTTCTGGAAGATTAATTTGACAATATTTTCATCTTTAAATCTGCACAGCACAGAAAAAGAGCCAAACTGAATATATAATATTCCCCATTAGATTTTTAGAAAAATTCATGGCTGAATTACAGTTAAACATTAATTTTAGGTATTAGTATCTTCTTTAGATGTTACACCAGAACACCAAAGAATACTGTTAGTATTTTACTATTTTTAATCAAACACTTCATATTTGAAGGCACAATAATTATTTTACTCCATTCCTAAATCAAGCCCTAGATTTCATCTTTATCAAAGAGAAACTTACTAATTACCATCACTATTTCTAAAACTCTCTAGTTCTGAACATGTTTTTGAGTACAAGACCGAAATAATTTTTAAAAAAGCTTGGTACTGTGATGTTAGATCAGTAAATTCAATTTGAAAATTAGACTCTACCAATTTTGCTATGGTCTCTCTCAGTGTACCACATTCAGCCACTTCATTTTCAAACTTTACTTCTAACAATGTAATTCTTGGACCAACTATGAATCATTTGGCAATGTGGTCTAATTTGGGGCCCACTGACCCACATGTTTTAAGATTTCATCTAAAGATAATCATTGCCTTTATTTATGGAAGAGACTTACTAGTCCACTCATAGCCACTTCTTTTTCTTTCAAGTTAATTTCCCTTACACATGAATACAATTAGAAAAGGTATATTAATATTAATCCCAATAATTTTACCAGAATCCCACATTCTATATAATTCTTTTGCAAAGTCAGGATTCGAAAGACCACTCAGATTGTTAAAACAAAAGCTTTTCTTTCTCATTTCTTTTCATTAACCAGAGGATCAAACTGAAGCTCTGCAATGTAACTTTTCCTCCCTTCAAATAAAGACTCAAAATGCCAGATAAATATAGAAAATTTTCCCAAAAAACTTTGCCCAATAGCCTATCAATTTAGAGATACAGACATGAAAAGAGGGAATACCTGTGAGTGGAATTTTGATAATGGTTTTTGGAATACCTGAGAAGTTCAAACTCTAATTTAATTGTTACCAAGACAGGTTACTCACTAGCTTTTAGTCACTGTCTCCTTACCTAATTCCAAGTATAAGGATAATTTAAAAATTCATTTGCTTAAATACCTGTGTTCCCTAATAGATTCTCAAGAACAGGCATGTTGGCTTTTTCTTCTATACACTTCCAGACCCTAACAGAATACTCAGTAAATAAATGGATGGCATTCAGTGAATACTTACTGAACAGAAGTGAAGCACTTGCTTCTAACAACAGCTACTTAAGTATCAGAACAAAAATGGTGAAATTAATTATTGGAGTGTTGGCCATAGATGGGCATAACTAGACCTAAAAGAGTGCCTCCAATGCTACTATAGTAGCAATATAATGGTACGTTTTTCAAAAGATGCTTCCTCCTTAGTAACAAAACTCCTAAATTTCCCAATCTCCTTCGCAGCTAGGTTTGGTCATGAAACTAAGCTATTGCCAATGAAATGTAAGTGGAAATCTTGCGAAGGCCTTTCAAAAGGGCTACTTTAAGGAAGCAGGACTCTACTCCCTACCCCATTTTCCCCCTTCCAGACAACAACTTTGGACATGATGGATATGCTTCAGCAACTGTCCTGCATGCCAAGCTGACGTTGATAATAGAAGCCAAGCACTAGGAAGGTGGAGGAGAAGATAGGAACCTGAGTTCCTGATGACACTGAGTCATAAAGACACTAGCCCTGGACCACTTGCCTCCAGAATCTTTTACGTAACAGAGAAATAAACTTTTACCCAAGCCACGATTTTTAATTTTCTCTTATGGTTGCTGAACCTAACAATACTTGACAGTGTTTGAAATTTCAAAATGTATGTCTGAATTGGCAACTAAGTCTGTGGTTTTCATGTCAAAGAGGGTAAATGTATCACTCTCTGCCTCCAATACTTAAGATCATAAAACACATCAACTGCAATCAAACCCAAAAATGTGGGAAAAATGGTTTCGAAATTCAAAATTTCACTCTAATAAAAATATTTTACAAAAAGAGATGAAAAGTCATTGGAAATGGTATGGGCTTTCAGACTATAATAGCAACAATAAGGTTAATGGTGTTAAAGGCTAATGAGATTAATAAAATAGCAAAAAGGTGATTATTAAATTTTAAAAAAAGGCTGAAGCCAATCGATTTGGAGTCCAGAGACCTAGATTTTATTTTAATCCTAAGTAATTTTAGGAAAATAATTTCATATATCAGAGCCTCAGCTCACAATTAAAGGAGATAAATTAAATGATCTCTAAGGAACTTCCAGCTCTAAAATTCTCTACATACTATAGTACATTAACTTAAATGAAAAACCAAAAATGTATTAAATCCAAAATAATTCCTCAAATAAAAAAGCAATCACATGTCCTTTTCCAGATACAAAAAGGAATGGTATCTTCCAAATATCAGTTAAAAAATGTTGTCACCACCACCAATAACTTATTAGGATATCTGTGCCTGCTATTCCAGCTACCTAGAATGTACTTTTCTCTAACTCTTCAACTAACTCTCATCTCTTTCAGATCTTAAGATATATGTCCCTTCTTCAGTGAAGCCTATCCTCACCCCTAAAATAGGCCCCACCTGCTATTTTCTTTCTTAACACTCTTTTTAAAAACTTCATAACACTATAATTTTTCATTTATAAATTTATTTATGTTCTTTATTCAATGTCTATCTCTCTCACTATGGTACAACCTCCAGAGGGAAGTGGCATATCTGTTTGGTTTTGTTTTCACCATTTTATGCCCTGACACAATGTCTAACACATAGATGGAGTTCATTTATGCTAGTATTTAGTATGTTCTATATGAAAGAACAAGCAGATAAATAAATGAAGCAGGCATTAAAGAACTGAAAAGATCATATGAGGAAATGTTTACCCACTTACCTCATTAAACACAGGATACATGACTGCATAAAGGGGCATAGAAACCATGGAAGTGGTCTCAGCTTCATTCTTCATCTCTTCCATTGTCATCCTCATTCAAAAGCCAACTACAGTAGAAAAAGCAGTGCTAAAATGGAGAAGAATCTTCATTCACTGCAGTGTTTCCTCTCTTTTTTTTTTTTGTGATAAAAGAATAGGGCACCAAACACACACTGACCTGGTGAAGGGGGAAGAAAGAAGACAGATTTACTATTTTAAGGAGAAATGACAAATACCAATAATATTCCTTTCCAAATCACAGAGTTCCTCTCTTATGAAAAGCTGATTTGTTAATGTATTTTACTTGTGAAACAACTCTGGTCAGTGAGACATCTATCTTTTCCTCACTCAGCAGACTCAAGAACTGCCCATTCCTACAAGTAACCTCCCTGTTTAGGTGCTCTTTACAAAGCAGTGATACAAGAATCCACTTAACTTCAACTCAGAGAGCTCTCTATGAAGCACCATGGAACAATAATGTATCGGATGCCATCACATACATTCTAGGAAAAAGTATCAAGATGCATAATTATAGCATTTATGTGTAATATAAAATTATACTCAGGAAATGTACAATGTGTAAGCATGTATAGGGAACCAAATTAAACAATTAAGAAAAAATAATTAAGGTATTTAACATTTTCATTAAAATATTTTTGCTACTTGTTCATTGATTTTTGTCACATGAAAATAACTATAATAACATATCAAGTGCCAAAGATTTAAGACAAATCTTAAAACTAGAAAAATTCCAGGCTGGGCGCGGGGGCTCACGCCTGTAATCCTAGCACTCTGGGAGGCCGAGGCAGGCGGATTGCTTGAGCTCAGAAGTTCAAGACCAGCCTGAGCAAGAGGGAGACCCCGTCTCTACTAAAAATAGAAAGAAATTAATTGGACAACTAAAAATATACAGAAAAAAATTAGCCGGGCATGGTGGTGCATGCCTGTAGTCCCAGCTACTTGGGAGGCTGAGGCAGAAGGATTGCTTGAGCCCAGGAGTTTGAGGTTGCTGTGAGCTAAGCTGACGCCATGGCACTCTAGCCCAGGCAAAAAGAGTGAGACTCTGTCTCAGAAAAAAAAAAGAAAAGAAAAATTTTACCAAATATAATCCATTTGGGAAAATACATGCTACTTTTGCCATGTACTTTTTGGTATTTAGAAGAACTCTGGGAATCTTTGTCCAAATCTGACACAAAAACTGAGAAAGAAGAAAAATCCAGAGAAACTAGGAGTTTGGGATTAAAATCAAGAATTCAACAGTATAAGAGAGAAATTTTGCCTTGAGGAGTTGTGGTAATATTTTACTTTTTAAAAGAAAGTAACTATTTATTTTCTTGCTACGGTAAAACAAAACAAAATAAAACAAAAAAACAACCCTAACTGTAAAGTGAAAGAGTAATTGTAATGACATACCTATAATCTATTACAGAAAAAAAGCCATTAATTTTTACTAATTTCTACTACTTACAATGCATTCTCATAGTATAAGACATTTTTCACATGCATTTAGTCCTCACAATAACTTATTTTACAGTAACTGTCATCCCAATTTTAGAGATGCAAAATTAGGCTCACAGATAGATGATAGATAACTTGCCCAAGATAACACATGTAGAGCCAAAGACTTGCTCCTAGGGCTCTGAATACAGATCTGATACTTCTACATCACAAAACAAGTTTGAAATGAAAATAAAGAACCCCACCTCACCTACTCAAGAAAGTGCCCAGAAGTTATTAATTCGCTAAACAAATGTATGTTTAGCACCCACTAAATGCAAGAAGCAGTTCCTAATCATTAAAATTATACCTGTGGCAGACTGTGGAAGACCTAAGCAGTTTGAAAGACATAATCTTCAATTAAAGGCCTGGAATGCTGCTTTAAAAAGCTACAATAACTTGTCCCATTTGAGAACTGCCTAGTATTCTACCGTATTCACACCAATGAAAGGGAACACAACACCTGCTCGAACTGTTTAGTTTCATTTCCAATTGTTCTAAACATGGATGAGTTTTTCTTTTTGTGACCTGAAACCCACTCCCTGACTTCACATCACAACAAGAAAAGGCCAATTCCTATTCCTAAATTTTATTCTACAGGAATAAAATTCTACAGGAAAAACCAGTATCTGATCACGATTTATTTAAGTAGATTGCTTTGGTCATAACATGAAGAAGAGAATGGAGGAAAAGAAGCTGAAAGCAGGGTAAACTTAAGAGATCTAGTATATCTAGTAAGAGATAAACAAGATCTAAATAATAAGAGGAAATAGGTAAATACCAATTGTGGCCCTGCTATTCCTATTTAACTACTTAATGTCACTTAATGATCTACTTTTCCACTTGGAAATAAATTGGGAATGGTTTTTCATAATAAATAAACTTGGAACAAAAAAGAGGGGCTGAAATGCAGTACTGCCAGTCAAAATGAAAAAGATGGAATGAAGCAGAAGGCATGATATCAATTAAAAAGCAGGTGAGAAATAGCAAAACAAAACCAACAGGACCTGAAGAGCTATCTCACTGGGTGACAAAAAAAAATCATTTATTTCATAAATATTTTATTGATTACCTATAGGCATGATACTAAATATACAGCAGTGAACAAGACAAGACAGTTTCTGACCCCATGGAACTTATTCTATAAAGCAAAAGATGGAACACGTACAATTGTGAAGAGCACACAAGGGAGAAGTCAGGCTGCTACGTTACGTGAGAATTAAATGAGAGAACCAGCATCACAAAAAAAGAGTTTCAAAGAGAAAGTAGCCAAAAGTTTTAAATGCTATCGAGCATGGCCAATAACCTTTAAAAAATTATTTGATTTCTTGATGGGGTTAAGAGGTAGGTAACCTTCAAAGAGTACTGTACTTATTTATACACCAAGGGTGGGAACTCTGTGCATGGGCTAAAAGAGTAAGCTGGTAAGAAAGGAATCTAAGTTTTCAAGAATCTCAGTTAAAAAGAAGGTGAAATGCTAATGAGGAGAGTAGGCTCAATGGAAACATTTTTATGTTTGACTCTTGCAAGCACATATGCATATCATCTCATCGCAGATGTAAAGGCTGACAGAGGTAAAAGATCAGGTTAGTGGCTAGAGTCACTTTCCCATTTCCTGCTGACATCTCCACCTACCTCCCCCAATAAACTTGCTCAAATACTTAATTTTTACCTGTAGTAAATATTGGCATTGAGTTTTTTTTAAAAAACTTGTGTTATAATAAATTGTCACATCTCTAAAACAGTACTATCACCTCTTATTTGTCACCAAAAAGAACAGTATTTTAGCAACATTGTGGGCTAAACAATGGCTGGCCTACAGCATACACAACCACCTTTTAATCTTGTTCCTAGAAAAATATTCCAAAGAACCAATTTACAATTGAACTTTTTAGAACACACATTCACAAGCTGGGGCCACTGAAGTTTTCCAATAAGGCTTTTAAAATATTGAATTATTCTGACAATTTTAATCCAACTTCAAGTTAAAATATGCTTCTGTCCTTCCTTTCCCGTGCTGCTTCATTGAAATTGTTCAGTGGACAACTCTGCGCAACAAAAAAAGCTGCTATAGAAACAGCAAGGGTCAGTTGGGCTGAGCGAGGTCTGAGGCCCCTTCTGATAAGGTTCCTTCCTCCCAGTATGGGTGTGGTGAGGTTCTGGCAGCTGGGCAGCACTTCGACAAAGTTTCAGCCATATAAGGGGTACTGGTTTTTGGCATGAGTGCTGATCATGCACGTACAGACAATTGAAGATCACTGACTACAAACCCCAAATCTAGAAAGATCTTAAAAAGTGATCTCATCCACCCCCTAACTACAATAGAAACCAAAATCTAAAAATGGCATAGTGACTTGCCCATGGTCGATTTCTAGCTAAAAATAAAATAATAAAAATTTAATGTCAGTACGGTGGCAATATAGCAAGAACTTTATGTCTCACATTTCAAATATGTTGCTTTGGGGGAAATTTTTTTCAGTTCAAAGTAAGCTTTGTATCTGAACTGTTAGCATCCACAGAATAAAAAAACAAGAACCAGAATTGTGGATGAGAACTTAGACAAAAGGCAAAGCTTTAAACAAATTTTTCTTCAGAAACACCCTTTGTGATATGGAGATACCAATACGAATATAGCAACTTTCTCAGTTATACTTTCCCCTTTATTTCCTTGGATATTGAAAATAACATTGCTAATTTCTAACATAAGATGAATCGGCTTTAAATATCTACCCGAGTTTAGGACAATTACCACTTGTTTAGAGTGAGGAGGCAAAAAAACACTGGTTCCTGGCCATTCCACTGTCAAACTCTTAGTCTTCAAAGTTTTTGCCCTGCAAAACCAACTCGAATCTGCTCATTTAAAGAGCTACACTTGGGTATATCTCAGGATTCAGAATCAGCATTTCCTGAAACAGCTTCATTTTACACCATCTGGGGCCTGAGATAACTCTAGAGCCAAAGCTATTTACTCTCAAATGAAAGGAGCAGGACAAACAGTCCCTGGTATTGGTGTATGCAGTTCTTTGTTAGAAAAAAGCTTTGTAAGACAAATTCTACACTTAAAATGTTTGTAAGCAGGCCTTTTTGTCTTGTTTTTCTCTATACTTAAGTCCAGTACTTAGCCCTCTCACCTGGCCCTAAATTCTTACAATTCCTATAATCTCCCTCTCTAAAAGGGAGAGGATTGATTGACTGATTTATGTTAAATCTCCAACAATATGTCCATGAACATTCAGTTAAGTGTGTTCATTCTAGCAGTGAGCAGAATCCATGTTTATGTTCCCATTTACAAGTGTATTTCTTTTTCCCAATAGAGATATTAGAGTCAGCATAGCAGGCACATAGCACTTAATTTTTGTTGAATGAACAAATTAATGAAAGAAGAGATGGGCAATTCATAAGTTGAAACTGTCTTGCTAATACTTTTCAAATGTCAAGCCTAGCAAAATAAAAACAAACAGAAAGTTAATTAATTCTATTAATAAAGTCTGGATCCAATCATATTTATCAGTTTTTACTTTCTTTTTTAGCTATCCCAGGCTCTTTCAACTACAGTAACTTAACAGATCTGATGGTTATATTTGCACATTCTAGTAAGGAAGTCCTCCCCAAGAGCTGGTTGACTGAGGGTTTCAAATAACTGACAACTCCTTCCTTTCTCTCAATAATATAGCATCAAGAATCATACCCATCGGGCTCCTAGAAAAACTGGATTTCTCCAAAGACTATAAAGAGATCATAGTCTGGCCATTTCACACGGCTGGGAAGGCTGGCATTTGCTATTATAATCTACATACCTTTCAGGGCCTTCTCATGCCAAAATGTTATAGTCACCTCCAATAAGAGACCAAAGATTTAGAAGAGAAAGCTAGGAAAAAGGAAGGTAGAAGAACAGAGGAAGTTTTGTGATCCTACTTGGACCAAAATAAACTTGAAGACTTCAGGATATACCTATATTTCTTTCCTTCTCCTGCAAATTGTATTTTTTATAATTTAAGGTCCTTCATTCTAGTTTTCTTTTTTAATAAAGTTATGTGGAACTTAAATCTCCCTGAACATACACTACTGTCAGTGTAGTATTTATAGGATTTCACATTTAGGGACACCTAGAAACAGTCTCTTATTAGTAAGTATAATATATAATACTTTGCCACTGTATTATTTATTTTTATGTTTTCTAGGTTTTTTCAAAATATCAACTGAATAATATGTGCAGAGAGATATAGGGAAAAAAACATAAGAATTAAGATCTGAAAACATAAGCTCAAATTCTGGTCCTGTCATTTATAAACCATTTTGTCTTCAAGCAAGTCACCTTACCTTTCTATGTTTTAGTTTCTTCTTTAAGATGGACAACTGAGCTGCATACTTAAAAGAGATGTAGTTGAAATAAAAGATAAAGTAATGTCTAAGCCAAACCACAAAGCCTCTATATTAAATGACTTTAAGTTACTAAGCATTGCGTTTTTGCACTTTTAAATAACTATCCAAAGAAAGTACACATTCCACAAGGAATTCTCACTTCACTGGAAAGTCTAACCTACTCAATGAAATTTGGAAAGTCATCCTGACGCCCCCTGTTAAACCACATTTTTCACATAATTGATATAACTACCTGGGTTCAAGGATTCCAGCTACTTAAAAAAAAATAAGATACAAAAGACATTATCTTCAAATATCTGTAAATATGACCAACAAAACATGTTTGCTGAGCTATTAAGAAGTAACAGAGGTTCTAACTAAAACGACATCAACGAGTTAAAATGTCTTTGAAATCAGATAAAATGGACAAATTAGAACACAATGACCCATGATGGAAAAATGCTTAAATGTAAAAGTGCTCTAAATTTAACTCCATTCAGTTTATCATTCACTGTTAATTCCAGTATGTCTGTTAGAGAGGTATTCCTTAACTGATGAGCAGGCTTGGCACTAAACATATGCATATAAATTAGTCATTTCAAACTTACAACTTATTTTTCTGTAGAGGGTTAAGGTTCTAAGAAAGACTTCAAAATCCACAATGTTACCTAAAGAAAATAGGAATAGGAGTGTTTCAATTATACCTAGCAACATTAAGAGCACTGTTACTAGAGAGGTGAGTACATTCTTCTCATCTATGAAATGGGAATAATAAAATCATCTCTTAAGGCTGTTGTGAAGATTAAATGTCATTCTTACGGATAAATCATTTAAAACAGTGCATGGCACACAGTAATTATTTAATATTAGCTATTATGATTAAGTACAGAAAGTCTAATCTACAGGACAAGATTAGATCTCTCTAGATGTCAGGCCTCCTCCACAACCTCCCAACCAAGGGAATCAAAGGCTCTTCCAAGCCAGATAAATGGGTTAGGGTTAGGGTTAGGGTTAGGGAAGATACCTTCCATACCTGGAGGTATCTTCCAGTGATTTTAAGTCTTCAAGAGAGCAGAACTCTTTTTTTTTTTCCAAATAAACTCTTTTACCAAACCCTATATATGAGAGAGAAAACACACTAAACTGCTCATTAATCTGATAAATGCAACTAGAGTTTATCAGCCCCTCCCACTCACAGGAGCTCTTAAACATCTCCCCTCCACAATTCGAAAATCACCGCTCTAGAACAATCACTACACAAGCATCATGAACAACAAAGGTGAGTGGCCCTAATAATAAGGTTAAGAGCTAGCAGAAGGTATTTGGACCCAGAATTTTTCTTAACTAAGTTCCAGATCTCAATCTCTCTTGTCGCACATGCTAAGAAACTCAGTGTTAAGATTCTAAAATTTTAAAGCAAAACCAACCATTATATATTATCTAGTCCAATCTCCAAATTTCACAACTTAGAAATAAAGTCCACAGAAATTCACATTAAGAAATAGAATGGTGACAGTTATTTTAACCAAATATGGTACTAGGCTATTATATTATAGCCTATTGTACTGGTCATGTTAGTCCGCCAAACTGAACTATAATACTTCTAGATTAACCTGCCCTGTCCTTTGCGTTATCCATGGTCCACTCAGCATACAACCAAGAACCCTAGACTCCATTTAGAAATGTCTGGAGACTGAAGCAAGAATGTGGCTCTGATTCGATGGTTACTCTAGGGTACTCAGCAGCAGTGCTTTGTGGATCTTCAATTTGGTGCTACTGAGACTCACCCTAAAAGTTAACTGCATCATGTCCAGGGTATGCACTTACATATTACGGAGAGTACTGTTTCTTAATACAGAAATCTATAAAATAAACAAGAAGTAAATAAGTTTTTCTACATACAGATAGATAGTATAAAACAGGAGGAGATCAGAAACAGAATGACCTGAGTTTCAATTTTTGCTCAGCTAAGTGGTACCATTTAAGTTATTTAATCTCTTTTCAAAGTCAGTGAGAACTTATTGGAAATATTAACTGAAGTACTCAGGAAATATTAACTGAAGTACTCACTTTATCAGGTTAAGAATACTAAATGCATATAAAAGACTTAATACCAAGTAAGCACTGTTTAACACCCAATAAGCATTCAATTCACAATATCATTGATATCTTATCCAAAATTCTATGACCCTGACATAGAATAGGGCATCACAGCTGCAAGTAGGGTGAAGCAGAGCAGATGCCTGGAGTACAGTAGGCACCTCTCTTGCCTTACTCTAGTTCTGCCCCTGCATAGCATACACAGTGATAGTCTAATACAGACAGCACAGTGTCATAAAGGCCATTTACATAGCATATTTGCAAAATCTTTTCTCCCCATTTGTCAAAATGAAAGCATAAATAAATAATTTGGCCACTAGAAGAAAGTTACATATATAATCCAAAGCAAATTACTTAATTTTGGAATACATAAAATAATTTGATCATCAGATGCATTTTAAAACTTTTTGCCAAGTCAATGTTAAAATTACTCTTTATTCTCTTAATGTACATAGGTCATCTTAACAAGGCAAACTGTGGCCCATAAGCAGGCTGGGTAGCAGAATGAAATTAAGATGAGATCAAAGAACTTCTCAAGTTAATTCAAAGCAGGGGTAATCTACACAAGATAATCAGAAGTTGACAACAGCATCAAAGAGCTCATTACCTCTGAATTAGCTGATGGGAAATGGGAACAACAACAAGGAAATAGCACCAACTGGCTTCTGATATATTTCAAAACAACTGGTTTAGGGGGAAAAAAACACATCTCTTTAGTTGTGACAATCCTCACACAATTCTTTATTTCCTATTCCAATGTCTAAATTTTTGTTAAATCATGGTCTGAACAAATTTAAATAAAAACACCTGTTAGAAGACAAGAACCAAATTTGTCCCCTTGAATACATTTGTCTTTTGCCCATAAAGTTCTCAATCTAGTGGCTCAGTAATAATAATACCTAGTTGAACAGTCATTTAGTGTTTAACTGGGGTATATGCCCTTCTATTTTCCTTTTTATTAGTATTTGTGATCTCTTGTTTTAATTTTTTCAACACAGTATTAAAGCTTTCCTTTCAAGTCCCTTAGAAATTTAACTAAACTTAAGCCCTCAGAATGTTCTTATGTTCTCTATGTTTAAAAGTACGATTTAAGGAATCTGTACTACCCTGGGTCGTGTCTATGTATCACTTATAATCTTAGATATCTACTATTTAATTTAATGACTTCTAATGGCCTAAGATCCTCTACCATATGCAATGTACTTTGTCTTTACAAAATTTCTTTGCATCAAAACACAGCCACAAGGTACTCAAATGCTGATAAAATTATTAAGGACACCCCCTCCCACCCCAAGAAATAGCCTCTGGCTTATTTGTTTAATAGTATGTGTTAACGAAGCCAAGGTTCTGTCTGGATGAGGGCATTTAACTTCACCTTTAGCTTCTGAAATACAAATGCTGTTAGTCATAAGAAGAAATGAGGGCAAGAATGGTATCTGCTTACACTGTATTTACAGTTCTTACTGTAACCTTCACTTTGCAAAAGTGTAATTCATTTTTTAAGGAAAGAGACAAAGTAGAACCTCTCGGAAATCTCTCAAGTTTTGACAATATTGCATAAATGCCAATTTTAATATGGATAAAGGTATATACAAAGCATGGGCATTTCTGAATAAAAGACTGCAGCACTATTCAAAATTCCTTACAACAATCTGAACCAGTATAGGGAGCAGTTGCCGCTTAGGGGCCAGGTCTGACTAACACTCCCAACTAGCTTTAGCTGTAGTAACCTTACATAAGTCTGAGAAGGCAGCAGGGGTGTAACATTTTAGGGTTTTGTCATTCCGTAACTGCAATCTCAGATTCCAGTTTATCCAGAAGTAATCTAGGATGGCTGAATAAGGCAGGAAAACCCATTTCAGTGCCCAGGACCAGATGGCAAGTTAGAGAAACTACCATTTTTCTCCCTTCCTATCACCTCAGACCCCAAATTATCAAATGAATTGATGCATGTGAAAGTACTTAATATATGAGAAAGGCTAAATGTCCATACAATGATCTTTCCAAACCCTTCCCCTTCTATCAACTAAAGTATAAACTCCCTAAAGAGAGGTTTTATCCATTTCTCTCTCACAGTACTCTGCATAGTAAGTCTGAGTCAGCAACAGTGTTAGAGATGTGGTGATGAAAAGGTATAGTCTATACCCTTCAGGGGGTGCAGTCTTTCAGGGAAGAGAGACAGTAAAGAAATACAGTGATATGTCAGGCTGCCACTTTGCATAATTTTCCAGGGAGATCTGCACCATGATATGCATACACATACCCTACGAAAGTTCCACATTTTTTTTGAAGAAAATGAAAGACAAAAATAACTACTGAAATATGTAGGTGATCATAATTCCATCCCACATGCATAAGCCCCAGAATGTGAGAGGTAAGAGACATGGACCTGCTGTTCCCTCCACCGACGGACGTAAGAGCCCCCGTGTCTCTCACAATTAGTTCACCACATTGACTGTGACTCTTGCACTATAATATACATATTTCTTTTTCAACACGGTCTCTGAATAACTTTTCAAATACTACACTGGACTCAAAGGAAAAGTAATCTATTTCAAGGCTAGAAAAAACCTGGCTGTGCTGAAGTTGTTAGTGTCCAATGTGTTAAATTCTAAACAGATCTTTTTAAGACTAAGTTTAAAAATTCAGTAATTTATGCCTGCCACCTGCCCTTAGCATCTAAGATACAACTTCTCTGTAATTGCAACTCATAATGCTAACTGCCCTCCAATGGAGTCCAATCACTAACATTTTTACTGCAATGATCAAAAACACAGTCTCTTGAGTCAGCCAGTCTGGATTCAAAACCTAATTTCAAGAAATTACTGATCCTGCAGCCTTGACTGGGCAAGTTCCTTAACCTCTCTATACTTTACTTTCCTCATTTATAAACTGGGCATAATAGTGCCTCTACCTCAAAGGGTTATGGTAAGGATTATATGAGATTATGCAAAATGCTTAGCATGACGCCTGGCACTTAGTTACTGCTCAATAAATGTTGGCTATCATATTAGATTCCAGCTCATTCCAAAGTAGATTTAAGACAATTTCACACATGATATATACTCAATAAGTGAATGAACCAAAAGATCATTATTATGCATTTTAGACTTACCTCTGTTAACTTATTTCTAAAGGACTGACCTGAGCATACGATAGTGCCTACCATTTAACATGTCCCATTCCACTGCTATTACCCAACAACTCATAAGCTTGTTAGTAAAATCCTTTTTTACTTTTTTTCTCTTTTACCCTACAGGCAACACTTGATTCTAGGCAATTGTAGAACAATGAGACTGAACAGGTTCACATCATTTTGGGTGATTAAAAAAACGATTACACATACAAAAAATATAAGGGTGACCTTCTAAAATAAGATTGGACTATTACAATACATTCAAGATAGATTTAAATTTTGTAGCTTAAATGAGAAAACTGAAATTTCCATCTTCATAAAGATGAAATAAACCACCAAACCACACTGTTACCTTTCACCAAATAAATTATTTCTAATTGCTGTAATAAAGGTGCTTTCATTTTTTACACTATGTGTATGTGTGTACATATATCCCTAAAGTATAAGCCTCAAAGACTGCAACTTACTTTACCATTTTAAATGCAGTAATACACAGAATCGATTACACTATTTAACTTCTAAATCACTTTTATACTTTCTATTACAGAGAAAAATTATTTATCATAGAATTGGCTTAAAATTCTTAGTAACATTACCTATTATAATGACCTTAATAGTCCAACAACATATAAGAAGCAATACTTCAATTTTATCCTTCACATACTTGTTATGCCAGATAGATATGAAAATTTTATCCAAGATTCAAATAACATCAAGACTGGCTTTTTAAAAAATAAGTTTAGGACTCAGTAAAGACTTATATTTAAGAAAAACTAGGAGCATTATCAAATTTTAAAGCCAAATATCAGCAATCACTTTTTGACAGTATCTTGTGGGAGAGTGAATTGGTATATCCATGAAGGCATAAAGGCCACAGCAACTCAAAGCTGTTGAATTTATTCTATGCCATTACTGTGGTACCACAGAAGATTGCAGAAAGATTGCAGAATTTGTTTTCAAAGACCAAAACCTAACACGATGATGGTGTGAAATTGAATTTTAAATTTAGCTCATTTTAAAAATGATCTTTTTATGCTTGTAAGTATCTAGGTTTAAAGCAAATAGCACCCACTTAAACATTAGAAAATTTTTCTTTCTTTCTTTTTTTTTTTTTGAGACATAGTCTTGCTCTGTTGCCCGGGCTAGAGTGCCATGGCGTCAGCTTAGCTCACGGCAACCTCGAACTCCTGGGCTCAAGCAATCCTCCTGCCTCAGCCTCCTAAGCAGCTGGGACTACAGGCACACACCACCATGCTCAGCTAATTTTTTTCTGTTTTTAGTAGAGATGGGGTCTGATTCTTGCTCAGGCTGGTCTCGAACTCCTGACCTCAAGCAATCCTCCTGCCTCGGCCTTTCAGAGTGCTGGGATTACAGGCATGAGCCACTGTGCCCGGCCTAGGAAAATTTTCAAGAAGCCCAAAATATAAATTTCTTTGAAATAAGAACTACTCAATTTTACAAAGTCACCTTGTCTAAAGCAAGCAATATTAAAGGTATAATTCATTGGAAGATCCCATGGTTAAAAACAAACAAAGCGGGGAAAAAAAAAAAAAAAAGGAAAAGCATGAAGACAGATCCAGACTCCAATCTTGGCTGGAGCATCTACCCCCTGGAAACTCTAGCAATTTCATTACATTTATTTGAATTAAAAAGTAAATTAACTTAATTCCTTGGTGTCCTCAGCTTTAAAACAGTGTTAATACTACCTAAACGAAATAATAGTTTTGAGGACAAAATGAGATAACATTAGAGAACAGAGTCCATTAAAAGTTAGTTTATTCCATGTCTATATTTTGCTATAATCAATGTGGCTTGCAAAAAGCACAACAGTGATAAGGTCTCTAAAATGCTGTTATACAGTAATTTTGCTGTAAATGATATTGACTCCTTTGTCATTTCCATATAGAAAACTACTGAATCCTGATTTTGAGACACCTCAGAAGAAAGAACAAACATCTTTCTACAATTTACATTAAACTTCTGCCAATAACTCCTTTGTATCTAACCTAAATTGCCTAAGCTTTATAGTTGATTTGAAAGTTCCTATAAACTTCAATCTTCCACAAGAGTGGGAAGCATATCTGTTTTATTCATTTCTGTATTTCTGTCCTAGCAAAGTGCTGGAGGAACTGTGCATGAATGTACTCATTCATTCATTCAGCAAATATTTATTGAACATTTATTTTGTGCCAGGTACTGTGTAAGTACTGTGGTAAGACACAAGACAAATGGGAGGACCCTGCTCAGGTAGCTTATAGTCTAGCAAGGCAGACAAACATTTATCAAATAAAATACTCAATTAAGTAAGTTCCTATTATAATGATGTCACAAAGGAGTACAGAGTACAGTGAAGAGACAGTGGGGATCTACTCTGATTTGGGGAAGGAGAGCAAGGTTCCCTGAGGAACGACATTTAAACTGAGACATGAAAACTGACTGGGAGGTGTCCGTATTTGGGAAGGGGAGGAAGGAACAGTCCAGGCAGGGAGATGGAACATGTAAAGGCCCCCAAGTCAGGAAGGATTATGTATATAATAACTGAAAGAAAGGTAATGAGGAAGGCTGGGGATAAGGATGGAGAGCTGGACAGGAGTAGAGGAGATAAACTATCAATAGTAAACAGTAAGAGAATAATAGCATTTGAATATTTAAATCAAAATTAAGTGTTTTTCTCACATGAATAATCTAAGGGAACTAAGTCTATATTACACAATATTAAAGATCTGCAGTCAGAGGACGAGGATTATACCTTAGTCCCACTAGTCACTACTTGCATGACCTTGGACATGTCATTTAATCAATCTGAGCCTTTTCATTCTCTTTGTAAATAGGTATCCAATTATCCTAGCTACTGAGACTACAATGATAAATAATATACAGCTCCTATTCTTACAGACCTTGCATCTTTGAAAGAAAGAGAGAGATGTATATGGAAGACATCCTAAATCCTTTAAGAGATGATATCCAAAAGCTGACACAGGCTCCTGCAAAAAGCCCAAAATGAGAACAAATGTGGACACCGGTGAGCTACAAACTACTATAAAAATGCAAGTGTATACACTGCTCTGTGAACTCTTAATTATCCATGTGCAAAGATCCAAAATGACCACAGTACTCCTGCATGTGACTGAAAGGCAATAAATACAAGACACTTTACTATGCATTCCAACATGGGTGAGATATCAAAACTATAACTGACCTCAGAGATAACAAGAACTTAGTGGTAGAACTGAACCAAGGACAAAAATTAATATACAATGAACAAGTGCATTATATTAATTTTATTTATTTCCAAATTTTCCTCTTAGTTCAAAATCTCTTCCCATAACCACATAGCTACATGAAAAAAGTTGGAAGAACTCATTTCACACCTCCCCCAACAAAAGGCAAATGCCTACATTGCCATCTAGAAAACGCATTAACACCTTGCTTTACCATCACTGACTCATGTTCTCTTTATGGTCTACTTCAACTACCACACCCTTCTAATCTAGCACAAAGCCAGTTATCCCCACATATTTTCCATTTCTTTAGTTGGCTCTTCCTTGCCTGTGAACTCTGTCACTTATGGTGCTATATTATTCCTGATTTTACTTCATTCTATAGTATCATACTTCTTGTATTTTAAAAGTCATTTCCAGACCATCTTAACTTCAGTCACAGGGGAACAAAATACCCCGATCCTAGAAAGTGTTTCTGCACTCAAAAGTTAAACACATTGTTGATGATAATTGCAGAGTACATTCAAAATTCAGCATATTTTGATGGTCAACATACATAACAGTAAACCATGATTGATTACCTGCTGACTATAAGTACCCTTTATGGATATAAACTTATCATGAAGAAATCCTGACATCAATGAACATATTTCCCCAATTCTATTAAAAACCTATCCAATAATAATATTCATGAGCTATATTAGCCATAATAATTATACAGTATAAGACTGGAATAAGCACAGTGCTTTCTGCTCAATGTAAAATAGAAGCTTTTTCACTTTTTAATGTAAAATAAGAATGAATTAGAAGTCACAGATGATGAAAAGAAAAACAAAATATGCAAGAGATTGATTTTATCATTCACACACTCGAATACACACATACTCCTTGGAGTCAAGAAAATGAGAGCAAAAGTAAACAAAAATCTCAAACAAAAAGTAAAATGTTACCTCCAAGAAATGCAATGTATCTTCTTTGCTAGTAATGAGCCCACCAAACTCTCCTTGGTGCTACATTAGTTGAAAAAAGTGTAAAGTTCTGTGAAAAATTTCACACTTTTCACAATCCCACTGTTCTCAGTTTCACAAAATGAGAGTAAAAACAGTCCTAAGGTAGAAAGGTAAAGGGGTATTCTTTTAACTGTAAAGATGGGATATACTGTTTAACTTACGTTCTTCTATCTCATTACCTACTCTTAAAAATGACCTGTGGGAGTAAAATCTACCATTGAACATATCCCTAATAAAAGGAAAAAATATGTAAGTTCAAACTGACCCTTTCTTTTTATTTTTCCAAAAGGTTGGAGAGGGTCCTTCCTTTATTGAGGAATTTCATCCCAGCTCAAAAAAACAACTCTTCATCTCACAAATGGCTTCTCAGAAATACTACATAAAATACCATTACTTGCAACTTCCTTCACCCTCTTCAGAAAACACAGCCAACCCTACTCTTTCTTGTTGGGGCAGAAGCTCTAGTTCAGAAGTTGGACTCGAACTGGACTAGATTCAGATCTGTCCCTATTTGTGTGACCTTGGGCACATCATATGTTCCCTCAGTTTCCTCATCAGCATCCCAATATAAAAGCGCTTTAAAAACAGTAAAGGAGTAAACATATCTTAGGTACTACACCTAAGAGGGTCAAGCCTTTCTGCTTAAGGCAAAATTACCTCCTTAGAGGGGCCACATCATTACACTGGAACGGAATCCGTAAACCTCAGCCAACATTTGACTCTTCCTTCTCCAACTTTCCTCTTCTCTCAGAGGGCATAACCTGAGTCACCCCAAAAGCAGACTCCCAAGCCACCCCACCTTCTTCACTCCGTCCCTATCTTACTTATAAAGCAGAGGGAAAACAGCAGTCTCACCTCTCTCTCCCAAGCCACACCTTCAGAGGACCCCACCCCAGGCACATCCGCCCTCTCCCTTCTCTGGGGGCACCAGAGGCCAACCTCGCTCTTCCCCTCCCGCCTCCACCTAGAGGACACTTCCTGGAGGCGTTCAGGCCCAAGCCAGGCAGGCGGCATTTACAAACCCGCTTTACGCCACTCGCGTAAGGTAACCTCGCTTACGCCCATAGGGCCCCGCTCCCAGCCCCGTCGGCTCCGCCTGCCTAAACCAAGCCCGAGTGCTTCAGCCACGGCCCCTGGGTGACCCCAGACCTCTTTTGCTCCGCGCGGAGCTACGAGGACTGGAGCAAAACAGCTACACCTTACCGGCAACTGAGGCACTGACTTCACTTCCCACCTTTGGAGCCCTCTTCAACTCCGGATCAATTCACTCCGGCGACGCCGGAAGGACCTGAGAGGAACCAGGCGTTGTCCGGAATCCTGCCCAGCCGGAGTCGCGCAGGGGCCTATGGGGACTCGTAGTTCCACTCGCCGGCGTTGTTGGCGAATTCTGCACGAGACGGACTACACTTCCCGGCAGGCTATACGGGAGAGCCCGAGGCCATGGGTGGGGGCACCTCTAGCCAATAGTAGGAGAGTTCCCTGCCTTTGAGGGAGGAGGTGAGATGAAGGGAGAGGGTGCTTGGAAAGGAGAGGAAGGGCGGGGCCTACTCTCACCTGCGCCAATCAGGGTGCAGGGTCGGCTCCGCAGGCGCCTCACCCATTGAAGGGGCGGGCTAGTGGAGCAGAGGAAGGAAGGGGGTGAGGGGCGAGGTGGGGAATGTGGGGTTGCCAGGCTGAGTACACCGTGCCGGTGCAAAAAGAAGCCGCGGGGAAATCGCCGGGGCGGAGGGAGAGCGCGGTGTGGAGACGTGCCTCGGCGGAGCAGCAGCTTCCCCACGAACAGCCAAACCCTAGACGCGCCGAGCAACCAGACCGTCGGGTCGGGGAGGGATAGGCTGAGCCTGGGCTCCCCGCAAAGGCGCCCAGGCGGGGAAGGAGGCAGCAGCTTCAGGTGTGAGGCTTGTGAAGGGAAAGGGAACCCAGGGGAAGGCAAGTGGCAGAGCCGCTGCAGAAGTGCGGGCAGAGGGAAGGCACCCGCGCAACTGCTTTCCGCTGTCTCCAGCCAGGGCAGCAGCAGGAACAGCAGGGGGAGGAGCAACAGCCGCCAAATTCGCCAACTAGAGGAGGGGGGGCGGAGCTTGGGTTCCTGTAGAAGCCGAAGGCTCAGGCTGCGCTGTAGTTTCCTGAGAGAGGAGAGCAGGAACGAGAGCAGAGCGGAGAGCAGTCTCAGAACATTAGCTCCAGCATCCCGCCAGGGGTTGCAGGTGTGTGGGAGGTAAGCGCGGGTGTCTCTTCCGGGCGTTTCACATTGTCCCGGAGAAAGCTTCCAATAGGAATTACACCAAGGCATAACTGAAAGAGTCTGCCTTGGGTTAGGAAACCGGTGCAAACCTTTTCGGGTGAAAGATTTACGTTTTTGCACTTTGAGGAGAAAAAGCAAAAGGAAGCTTGACTCTGGGCATAAAGGGCGTGGTTAGTGGTTTTGGTTTGAGTTACACCATTAAAACTGTTCTCGGAAATCTAAGATTGAGGGAGACCATGCTATAAATGGGGAGAAGGTAGATGATATCTCAATAGGTACGTAGCTGGTAAAATGCAAAAATTTTCTCATTGACGTAGAATTACTTCAGAACTGTTTCACTAGGAAAATAACTTTACTGTCTTCTTCAGTGTCTACCCTTCGTGTTGTTTATCAGATTGTCCTGTTACCGAACTGTTATTCAGGGTGATTGTATTGCAGGTTCCTAGAATTGCAAGATATCTGTATTAAAGAAGCAAAAATACAGGCAGGAATAGCCAGGATAGCATGGGTTCTGCCTGAACCTATCAGAAGTATAACTTTTGCCAGCAATAATGTAAAAATGTATTTTAATAGATGGGTACTTAGCTTTTCTTCCAGTTGCTCTGGAATATTGGAACAAAGACCTGGACTCAGCCTACACTGGGAACATATGTTGTACTTCATTGCTGCTCCTTATTCTCTCATTTGTGTCTGGTGATATTTGTACATTTAAAAAAAAACAAGAATACAGCTGTGTGAGAATCTTTTCTCTGTGTAGAGAGTATGTGCTAAATGATTACCCTCAGTACATGTTATGATGGGTTCAGGTTTACAAACACATGTAGTATCATAGAATAATAGTTTATTCTCTGTATTAAACCGTGTATATTCCTTTGAATGTAATTATAATACCTATGGATGGAAATATGCTGTAATGCTAGATAAAGATGAAAGTCTTACCTAGCTTTGTGTAACTATGACAAAATTACAGCCTTTTATTTTCAGAAAAGTAGTAAGAAGCTTTTTGCCTAGTTCATTTTCTTTTTGTTACAGAGGTTCCTCAGATTACATGGCTTTTAATCATAGAAGCATATTGCAGTACATTTTGCTCTGAAATGCCTTCATTGTGACAGTTGTATATTTCAGAGTGTGTTTGAATACTTTAGTTTTTTTTTTTTTAACTAGGGTCAATAAAATGGAATAATTGCCTTTTGTTTTCTTCTATTTTCATGATTTCCTTATTTACTTAGGATTTTGAATTTTATTTTTGTAAGGCACCCAACATTTCTTTCTGAAAAGAAATGGCTCAGAGGAATTATCTTCTTATCTTCAAGTTCAGTCCTACTGAGTGCTACTACTGATAATCCTAAGTGATTTATCAGTATATATTCCTTCCCTCACACAGCAGATAAATATATAGACAGATAGATATTAGAAAAACAGCTGCTTTTAGACTATCTCTAAGCAGATTAGGTAAGTTATCAGAAGCAGCGAAGAGCTTAGAAGAAAGAAAAAGCAACGGTAGCCACTAAACTTAGCAACCACGGTAAGGATCAGATTTTATCTTTGCTGTCATTGCTAGAGAAATTAATTCCCATAGTAGATATGACCCTGTGGAAATGATTGGAGGGGGGCAAGTTAGTACTAGGGTATAGTGAGGCTTGGAAAAGATTGTGTTTGCCCTTGTTATTTGTGATTAAGTGGATTGTCCTAAATCAGAGTGTTAGATTCTCTCTCAGACTCCAGTACTAATTCATTTTGTAAAATTGACTATTTGCCGTCACTGGGTTATTTCTCCCATATAATAATAATATGGGCAATGAAGTTTTTTTGGAGTTTTTATTAAGAGATCTTTTTGAAAATATTTTGTTGGGAAACAATAAGCAAAAAAATGGACAGAAAATAAATATCAGATCAGTTGAAATTCAGATGTACTTTGAATCCCAACTATTTACATAGGTCTTCTGCTCTGAGGTATCATAAAGACTAGAATCTCATTATGAATGAATGAGTTTGTGGTATTAAAGTACTGAATTTTTACTTGTTTTCAAGATTTGGATCCTTTTTAGTGTGCCAGTAAAAGAGACTGGATTCCTGTATCATGCGGAAATATGAATACCACATTTTTATATGGGAGAAAATTATTAGCAATATATGTACTTGGGCATTTATTTGTTACCTTAAACTCTTGACTCATTTTAATTCAATCTCAAGTAATCTGAAAAATTTTCCTGACTGGTGTTTTGAAGGTTCATTATATGGTAGTTTATAATTTTATGTAAAGCACTACCTACATTAAGAGCATATTATTTAGTCTGCTCTTGATTTTTACTATTTGTATCTGGCTATCAGTAAATATGTGATATGATGAGAAAGAAAAGCAACAGAGTGCACAATGTCTCTCTTGGATGGAAATTTCTCTGGGGATTATTTTTCTTTAGCCAAAGACTTGGTTAATTTCAACTTACAATATCCTTTGGACTTTTCTTTAAAAATTCTAATTCCATGCCTAGTGAATAAAAATAAGTGAGTGGTAGCATGGATTTCTAACAGGAGGATTCACTGATGCATGCTGCACAAAAGAGCAAGACTTAAAGGTTCAAGATCAATGGTTTTGGTGCAGAGGGGAGACGGGATAGATATGAAGAAAACTGCTTGAGAAACACATGCTTAGCAAAAGGAAAAAGAGATTTGGTATTTTTTGTTAAATGCCTTTAACTGATTCCATGGCCTTCCCCCTATCCCCAATCATTAATTTCTAGAGGCCTGTGTCCATAGTAGGAGACATTACTTTTCTACATTGTCATTTTAACTGGAATCAGACTGACATTGATTCATTAGATTTTTTAATAATTGTGGGTTGCTAAAGCATGAAAATTCTGCATGTACACATTCACTTCTAAGTGAAACATTATTATTTGGACAAAATATTAAAAAGAAGTAAAAACCTAAAATGAATGGTTTCTGCCTTAAAAACAGAGAACAGAGGTACTTGAACTAGACAATAAAGATGAGCAAAAAAAAGCCAGAGCCCTTTTATTTAAATAAATTCCAAAGCTTTGGGGATCAGGATGAACTATTATACACAGATAAGGGGTTTTGTTTTATTTAATCTTACCGCTAATGTTTCAGAACTTAGTAGTTAAAGTTTGGAAAGTGTGTTTTAAGTAACAAGATTATTATTAGCTCCTAGAGACCGTATACTTCTTTTCGATCTTTTCTTGATCCTGAGTACCTTATGTCATGCTCAGCATAAAGAAGTTGCCCTATAATCACTTACTTAATTAGAACCATTGACCAATACTTCTATAATGTACACATTGAGACATTTTGCACTTTGATAGACAAGAATTAGTTAACCTCACAGAATGATTACTATGCAGTACATTAGTCCTTCTGAGAATGTCTTTGTGTTAGTTAGCCTTTGCACAATTGTTGCTTGAGCCCAGTTTAATTCAGACTGTGTTGGCTGTAAAGACAACAACTTTGGGTGCCAACATTTCTAAATTCATTTCAGAGATAGGCAATATGGGTGAGGGGAAAGGGCTCTGCAACTGGTGGCACCTAAAGTCTGCATTTCATAGCCAGGGAAACCCATGGCTCACCATGGTTTAACATCAAGGCTCTGGAGACATACCTTTGTTGAAGTTTATCTATAAAAAGCATATTTCATTCTATAAAAATTGAATTTGCCCTTCCATTTTTCTAATCATTTCTTAAAAAAAAAAAAAAGAAAGAAAAGAAAGGAAGAGAAGAAGGAAAGAAAAAAAAGTCAAACTGATCCTGATTTTGTTTAAACATGTATGAGTTGGGCATTTATTGTTTTTTTGTATTTGGCTTTTCAGAAACATTAACCTGATTTGGCTTAGAATTAAGAATTCAATATTTTTTTCATTATTATAAGACCTGGACAATTCTAGTTAATTGTAAATAATTCTTTAGTAGTAAAATTAATTTTAGAAAATATTTGTCTTTTGTTTGCTTTTTAACATAGTTTTACTCTCATGTTGATGGATACAAATTGGCTTAGAACTAGTGATTAATCTTCCTTCTTCATGTTCTTTTGACATTGTCCTTAATGCTTAGCACTGGGCCTCCTGCAGTTAGCTGAGTTCATAATGTCTTCCCCCAGATACTTAGTATCTTTGGAACTAAGACCCAGTTTCATTGACCTTTGTATTTATGTTAAGAACTTTATTGTCTATACTTGGTAGGTGGTAACAATTTGTTTAACTATTTGGCAGCCTGTAATGAAGCATCATTTTACAACAAGTACAGCTAGAAAAATGAATTTTTCTTAGACATCTGTTTTAGCGCCAAATTCAGCCCTGTGCCCACAACAGTTGTTTTATATTAGAGCTAAATATAAATATTGCCACCTTATGTTGGATTTCTGAATGAATAGAGCAAATACTGCTATTAACTGTAACCTTGCATGTGTGTGTGCTTTAAATATGAATTCATTCATTGAATGCCATTTGAAGTTTGTGTGGTCCTTTTCTCTCCTTGCCTCTAGAACTGCTGATATAAAGATGGACTTTTAGATAACAACCCCCAACCCCCCATACAAACACACAAATATACATTCTTTCTCTGACTTTTTTTTCCTTAACAAAGAGAATTAAAGAAAAACAGATAAGTGTATTAATAATATGAGGCTTAGCTTAACTAAAATTTAACTTGTTTTGATCTATTTTCAGTGAGATGGTTGTCTTAGAAGGTCTTATTAAGGCATATTAAACCTGAATTATATGAGTATTTGTAATCTTTGAGCCATCATGGGGAAGGGATGAGTTTTGAAACTTGGCATTAGCAGTGCTCAGAGCTGACCCCCTGTGCAGCTCCTACTTTCAGCTCCAGCCACTGCTTGGAAGCCCTGTTCTGGTTCTGCCTAGAAAAGGAACCTTCTGAGCTCCTCATAGCTCTTAATTTAGTGTGGGAAGGAAGGCAGATTGAATTTATTTTGATTTAATAACCTTATTTTCCTAAGTGTATTGTTTTTCCCAGATATGTCTCATACAGTGTTCCCAGTAAGAGTAGTTCAAATGTCACAAAGTGATTTCTATAGCATAATCAGGCAATTCAATGAGTATCTATCAATTTGTAGTCCATTTCCCCCCCAGCATCATGGCTTTTTTCCGAATAGACTCAGAAAAGTTCGCTGGGAAAGTTTTGATATTTTACCCACATTGGATTACTTCTGTCCTTTTCTTGATAACCTAAATTGTGTTGTTTTATTTGAGGTCTTTTAACACACTCTAACTTGAAGAGATAGTTAATTTTATTGTTTTTCCATCTTTTAGTAGTATGCTATAAACTGCATTGTGATGTATAATTTTTGCCATTTACTTGAATTAAATCAGTTATGTAGCATTTATTTTGTTGTTTTGGTTTGGTTTGTTGTAGTTTTTTGAGAGACAGGATCTTCCTCTGTCACCCCAACTGGAATATGGTGGTACAGTCATAGCTCGCTATAGCCTCAAATTTCTAGGCTCAGGCAATTCTTCTACCGCACCCAACTAGCTGAGCCTACAGGTACATGCCACCACACCCAGATAAATTATTATTTTTTAATGTTGTTTAGAGATGGGAGTCTCCCTATGTTGCCCAGGCTGGTCTTGAATTTCTGGCCTCAAGCCATCCTCCTTCCTCAGCCTCCCAGGTCTCTGGGACAATAGGCAAGAGCCTATTGGAGCATTTAATTGTTGTATGCTTCACAAAACAATTTAAAATCATTGAAGTCATTAGTGTTTTGGAGATATATTTAATTTTCCAGTTAAGAAACCACTAGTTAGTATCCTAAATTGCTTACAGATATAAACTCACTTATTCTATGTCCAAGGCAGGTTAAGTAGTATCTTACATCATATGTCCTTTGACATATAATACCAGATGGTACAATACCAGTAGTCTCACAGCTACCTAACACTGGTATAATTTTTGATTTCGGTTAGTATACTTTTTAAAAATTATATTATGAAATCTTGAACACGATGTACATTAACTAAATCTAAGTCAAGGTAATTTTCTCTATATTTCAAAGTTTTTGATATGTTCTTTTAAAAATGCCAATAACTTAAAATTATAAAGGCCTAATAATAGCTATTTATTTTTTAATATAACAGCAGATTTAACGAATAATTAATAATACAGAATTAAAGATTTTGAAAGAGAAAGAAATTTTACCCAGGATTATCTTAAAAGCAAATTTTTACTCACATTATGTGAGTAATTAACAATTTAAAAAATAATTTTAAAGTATATATCAATAAGAAGTGCTTTCAGCACAATGACATAAAACAATAGGGATTTATTAAGAAGTCTGAGGGGAGTAGTGGTTTGCTTTTTGTTTACAGGTTCAATGTCATCAGGGTTTTGTCCTCATGATTTCTCTCCTGCTTGTTGTAAGATAGATGCTTCTGCTAATGTAGATAATCACATTCTAGTTCAAAGAAGGAAAAATGGAGAATGGTTGTGCCTGTCGAGTCTTTCTCTTTTACTCAGGAAGTTTTCCCAAAGACCACCAGCAAATGTCCTCTACGCACTTGTCCATGTCATGTGGCTGTCCCTAGCTTTAAGGGATTCTGAGCTGTCAATCACTTTCAGCCTCTGGTGGAGCAGGGGAATAAAAGTTTGAGAATGACTTTTGGGTAACCATCAATAACTTCAGCCATGACTAAAACCATGTTAACTTTAAATTTTACTCCTTCTTATTTTAACCTTTTCTGGTGCCTTTTTTGTTTGTTTGTTTAGCAAACTCTAACCTTCGCATGTCAAGTTTTCGCTTATATGATTATCAAATTTCAAGTCCCTGGGCAAAGGCATTCCTCAGAGACTAATGGTATCTCTGGTTAAAAGGCCCCCATCCACCCAAAACTGCATCCAGGATTTTTTCTGTACTTTTCATTTTTCGGTACAAACATTTTCTGTAAAATCTGCTTTAAACCTAAAAGTATTTAAGAATCTCTCTGTATAGACTGCATTCAAGAATACAGGTATAGGCCAGGCACAGTGATGGCTTATGCCTGTAATCCTAGCACTCTGAGAGGCCGAGGCAGGAGGATTGCTTAAGCTCAGGAGTTCTGAGACCAGCCTGAGCAAGAGCAAGAACCCATCTCTACTAAAAATAGAAAAATTAGCCGGACATTGTGGCATGCACCTGTAGTCCTGGCTACTCAGGAGCCAGAGGCAGGAAGATTGTTTGAGCCCAAGAATTTGAGATTGCAGTAAGCTACGATGACACCACTGCACTCTACCCAGGGTGACAGAGAGAGACACTGTCTCAAAAAAAAAAGAAAGAAAAAAAAATATGGGTATAATACAAATGAAAAAAAATTTGAGTATAAAGATTCCTTTTAAGAAGATTTGTTTAGCTGCCTGAGAAAGCAAAATAAGCCATTGTTTCCCTTCAGGGGAACTCACTCTAAAAATTTTTTACCCTGAAAAATAGTGCTATTATCCATTTCTAAAATGTAAAAAATATTATCAACATCTATAGAGTGATTATTACCTAAATTGTGACTCATTCATAAAATGACACATCTTGGACTTATGGTTTTGTTGAATTATGATTTCCTGAGATAGGAAAGCCTGAGGAGAAAATCGAAATTGAGAAAATGGAAACAAGTGCATTGATTTTTTTTTCCATTGCCTAAAAAAAGCCAAAATCAAAGATGTTGAGCATAGAACCTTGACATATTGTAATTGTCTTTGCATTTCCATATTGACATCTTTACTGTCTAATTTTTGCATTTCTATTATGTTACTTTAGGTGAATGGCTTAGTTGGAATAAGGCTCTCCAGATATAGTCACATGTGAGTTTCTGAACTCCTCTACAGTCAATCTGTAGCATAGGCTTGGGCACTATAGGGAGATATAACAAAATATGTAACATCACTTACTATTTGGCATAATCTTTTGTCAATATAGTTAACAAAAGAAGATATTACAAGACACATTTATATAAAAACAAGGATATGTGACTTAAGGCTATGATAATATAATAGTTACTATGCTAGAAGGCCGGAAACAAAAGAAATTGATCTATGTGATAAGCAGGGAAGGCTTTGAGGAAGAATTAGGGCAGCATGGAATATTGGTTAATTGCAGAGAATGGCAAGCTATGGTCTGCAGGTACACTGCCTTTTCTTTATAAATAAAGTTTTATTGGAACACAGCTATGCCAATTTATTTACATATTGTTAAGGCTGCTTTCTCACTACAACAGTAGACTTGAGTTATTGCTATGAAAACCAAAGCCTTCAATAGTTCCTGTCTGGCCCTTTCAAAAATGTTTGTCAACCACTGGGTAAGAGTGTCAGCTCTGCAGTCAGACAAAACTGGGTTCAAACTTTTGTTCCGTAATTACTAGCTATATGATATTGAGCATGTTATTTAATTTCTCTAAACCTTGGTTTTGTGATAGGTAACATTACTCAAAGGCAGTTTATGTTGATATAATGAAATTTCATATAAAGTGCATTACACAGTACCTAGCATGTAGTAAATCCTAACTAGATGTTATTTTATCAAATGATAGATTTTATTTCATTATGATTTATTGTTTTAAAGTAAACTATAACTTTTGATTCAAATGAACATTTGAAACTCTAAATTTAAGTCCCCCTTCCCAACAAAAATAATGTTCAGGAGACTAGGAAAGGTATCACCTAATTATAAGTTTTCAAGAGTTGCACAGAATATTTTAAAGGGACAATAAAATTCACGTTAGAGCCAAACAACCTACGTATATGAAAAAAATAATGCTACACTTTTAAATATAGCAAATTAAGACTGAATAGCATATGGAGTATTGTAGGAAACCATGCTGTCAATTAAAAGTTATGATATTTTCTTAGAACTTAAAAGAAAATGATTAAATATCCACATAAATATAATACAAAGCAGACATCACTACCAATCTTACAGAAATAAAGGATTACTAGGGAACACCATAAACAATTATATGGCAACAAATTAGATAACCTAGATGAAATGGAAAAATTGTTAGACACGAAGTACTGAAATCAACTTAAGAAACAGAAAATCCAAACATAGAATCAAAAATAACAAAAAACCAAATCTGACAACAAATAAAATGAATTATATACTATGACCAAGTAGGATTTATTCCAGGAATGCACAGTTAATTTGACATGAAAATTAATTAGTGTAATATATCCTATCAAGAGAATAAACAATATGTGATCATCTCAATAAAAGAAGAAAAATATTTGACAAAATCCAACACATTCTCATGATAACATTTAATAAACTAGGAATAGAAAGAAACTTCCTCAACCTAATAAAGTACATCTACAAAAAACCCACAGGTAACATCTTAAGTAGTGAAAAGCTGATTATTTCTCCCTAAGAGTAGGAATAAGACAAAGATGTCTGCTCTCACACCACTTCTATTCAAAATTGTATTAGTGGTTCTAGCCAGGGCAATTAGTCAAGAAAAAGAAAAAGTGTCCAGATTGGAAATGTAAAAGCCAATCTATATTCGTAGATGAAATGATCTTATATATAGAACATCCTAAGGAAGCCACACAATTAGAACTAATAATTCAGCAAGATTGCAGGATACAAGATCAATTTAAAGAAGTCAAATATATTTTTATATGCTAGCAGTGAATATCCAAAACAAAATTTTAAAGTTGATTTATATCATAAAAAAGAATAAAATACTTAGGAATAAATTTAACAAAATAAGTGCAAGACTTGTACACCAAAACACCAAAGGATGTACAAAACATCACTGAAAGAAATTAAAGAAGACCTAAATAAATTGAAAAACATCTCATGTTTGTGGATTGGAAAACCTAATATTGTTGAGATGGCAATATTCTCCAAACTGATCTACAAATTCAATGCATCAAAATATTAGCTGCAAAATTTTTGTAGAAATTGACAAATTGATTTTAAAAGTTATGCAGAAATTCAAGGAACCCAGACATATGTGTATCAGTGGAATAGAATTGAGAGTCCAGAAACAAACAGTTATAATTATAAAATTCTCCCCTTGATTTTAGATTAAGGTAGTCAACTTTCATTAAAATATCGAGTCTCCTCTCTTTTCACTCTTAAGTTTTTGTTGTTGTTGTTGTTGTTGTTTCTGTTGCCCTAGTTTACTCTCATATCAGCTGCCTTTTATGTCTTACCTTACCCTAATTAGAAAATTTTATTTTTTAATTTGATTCCTGTCTCTTAAGTGCCACAAAACATATTTAGACACCATGCTTTCTGCCCTTATAGAAACATAATGTTCAGCTAGCTAACTAGCATGAATAATCGTCACTGAGAACCCTTAACCATATATGACAAGCTACAGTACAATAATTGCTATCTTTATACAAGACAATCATGTGACTATAAGGCTGATGGCTTAAAACCATAAATCCAGTTTCACTTTAAATATAATAGTGGACCAGCTGATATTTTAAATAATATTTATGTTTTTCTCCCCCTTAGAATGACTTGTATATGAAAACTTTTAACAGGAAGATCTCATTTATTAAATGGATCCAGAATTCCCACCAAAACACACCTTAGAACGCAGGAAGTAAGCTAATAGCTAACAAATCCAGCCAAATCCTTGCTGTTAAATTTACTTTATTCATCCATTAGCCCCTTAAGCCCTTATTTAGAGCTTGTTTATTTATAATAAACTGTTTAATTTACTATTTAATGCTATTTAATTTGTATGTTTAGACAAATTAACAATGATTCAATTAAATAAACCAAAGATGAGAAGGAGAAAACTATGGAACTAAGAAAGCGTAGTTGTCTGAAGGGTATGTGTCTTGATACCTCGGAGAAATCCAGAGACACATGAGCCTTGGGACAGTGTGTGGTGCTCAGCAAATATTAGCTGGGTGAGTGAAGACAGAGCCAGTAAGTTCAAAAAGATGCCCTTCAGGCATGACAAGAGGCTAAATTGTTATATTTCCAGTTTTGTGGAAAAAAGATTACATACTTTCTTAGTTTCATGCAAATGGTTAAAATAAACAGAAATTTTGGTGCTGAAGAAGTAAATTCACAGCTATTGGCAAAACACCCAGCCAAGATGATTTATTTTCACAGAAATTAAGGAAATCAAAGCTTTGCTTTTCTCTGTGTGTAACGACATGTATATTTTACCCAAATACCTAAAATAACAGTTAACATTTAAATGTTTTCTTTAGAGATGTGCATATGAAATGATTAATTATACACTATGTAAGCTTTCTCCCTTCCAGGTTGAATTTAGGAAGCTCTACGAGAAGTGTGTTTTTAGACATGCAGTTAGTTTAGTGTCAGAAAATAAGAACCAGATTGTACACAGAAATTTATGAAATAGAAAAGACAACATAGAGCAATGAGTTTACCATAGTGTATACGACGTGTTTGTGTATCATAAGGAGATTATTTAATATTATGTAAAGAGAAAGTAAAAGGTTTTAAGGAGGCAGTGGGTGTCATGTAGAGGGAATTCTGGACTATGTCCCTGTTTTTCGAGAATGGAATTTTACTATGACCTAAGCACTGGTATCTTTATACACATGTATTGTTCTCCTTAATTTTTATAACAATCCTATGAGACAAGTATTGTTGTAACCCCCATTTCATAGACGAGTAAAGTGAGTCATAGAAAGTTATATAGGTTACCTCAGGTATCACTGTGTAGTACCAAGTTTGCATTTGTTTCTAGCTGAAACATGGTTCTGCGATATAATCATTAACGCAGAAGTAACCAGAATATTTTGTGTATTTCTATGGAATGGTCTATAGTTACTACACAGTGTTTGTGTATTGCAACTATGAATTCTCTTGCATTCTTAAAATTAAAAAATTAGGACAGCTATAATCATAGACATGAATCCTATAAAAAATAACAAAATCCATATATAAAAATTCTAATTTCAGACAAAACTAGAGAATGTCCTGTGAAAATACAAAAAAAAAAAAAAATCACTGCAATATTACTTTAAATCGGGAATCTCAAACTGGCGGCTTGGCAGATTGAAATTCTCCTCCTTCACCTCATCCCAGCTGAATTGTGTTTTGCAGAGTTTGTATTTTAGAAAAAGAAGTATCTTTAGGTGAGGGATACCCTTTTTAGTTGCCACAGACCTCACTATTCTCTATTATACTAGCCTGATTCACACATTCATTTTATCTGCTAAGGCACTGCACACTTCTGAGCTTTTTAGAACTTTATATCATAGCCCTTTGGTAAATTTAAAATATGCTGTTGAATTATTAACATAATTTTTGGAATATGTTTGGTAAATTGAGATAGTCCTGTAATTATACAAAGTAACTCAAACTATATCAGAATAGTTTTCCAAAGCTTAGATCTGTACAAGCTAAGATTAAATTATAGAGCATAATCATCTCTATTAAGTTCCTTTAAATGTTTTGTCCCTGTAGAAGAGTAGGAAATAGAGATTTTTCTTAAGCCGGATGAAAAAATTTGGATATGTTAAATTGCAAGTGCTTACTCTGTTGAATATGTAGATTTATCAGGGAATAATATTGAGGTTATTACAGTCAGAACATGGTGATAGGTTGTCAATGCCATCTTTAGACTGTTAGCTCAATTATCAGGACAAAACTAATTGGTAAGTGATATGCAGCATTATCATGTATGATTGGTTCTAATATCTTTTCCCGTACATAAGGTAATAAAGAAGCCTCTAACATTAGCAAAAAAATTGCCCTTCACGTGTGAAAGGGCAACATTTTAGATCTGTATACTGTTCCATAATATAAATGGATTCTGTTTCAAATTGTGTTGTATGAAGTTGAACTCTATAAAATTGCCAATATTTCACTATTTTTGACTTACCAAAAAAGGCAATTCACATGGTTCAACCTGACACATTAGCTATTCCAACGTAAATAGTACTGTTCCAAATTGGGAAGGTATTATTTAACAGAAACTAATACACAGGTTTGTTTCTAGATTAGTAATAAACATGCATTGTGTCCCTGCTTTCTTCCAGGCCCTGAGCTCACATGAAAAATTATTTTCTCTCTTCATTTTCCTAAGTCTGGCATATGTTGGGAGTTCCCAGAACTTGGCTATAGGTCTTCTACTCTTTTCCACACTCCCCAAGAAATCTCATCCATTCTGATAGTCTTCAATGTGCTCACGACTCCTAAATGTGTCTTTACCCCAGACCTATACTCTGAACTCTAACCACGTTATCTACTTCCTTAACTCTCCAGTGGATGTCTCATAAGCATCTCAGATTTACCTTTCCAAAACAAAGTTTCTGATCTCTTTTCTCACCCCTCTTAGGCCAACGTTCTCCATCACAAAAGGCACCTCTACCCATCCTGTTGATCCGGAAGAAACCTGGGAGTCATCCTGACTCACCCTTCCTTTCAACTACCTTGGTCATGTCCAATCTATCTCTTAAATAAGTAAACCCAGAATCTAACTACTCCTTTTCTATCTCCATTGCAACTACCTTAGTCTGCCGTCACCTCTTACCTGGATTGTTGCCGTAACTACACAATTTATCCTTAGGCTTCTACTCTAGGCTCCCTATACTCCATCCTGTAAATATCAGCTTCTTAAACTGTACGGCATCTTAAGGGACCTGACCCCTACGTATCTAAGCCAGCCTCCTCTTTCCCTTTGTTTGCTAAATTATTTCAGTTCCTCGCTGTCACAAAGCTCTCTCCTGTCCTCAGGCCTTCACATTATTCCCTCTATCCGAAATACAATGTCCCTCCTCAGCTCTTAGTTAATCCTTCAGCATTCAGCTTAAATAACACTTACTCATAGAGGCTTTCCCCATCCCCTCCTTAATCTAAAATAGGCCCCCATTATTCTTTCCTGTAGCACACTGTGGCTTTTTCTTCATTGCACTTAACACAGATTGCAGTTAGATACTCAGATGTATGTTGATTTGTTTAATGTAGGCTCTGTGAGCACAGGGCCCTCGTTAGCTGTGTTCAACGCTGTGTCCAGTGCCCGGCACACAGTAGACGCTATCTGCTTGAAATGAAAAACATATTCTATCTTGGATGTTGGTGCTAATTGAAAGCCAGATGTTCAGAAGAGGATGTAAATGATGAAGGGACTCTGGAAGTGTGGTACCTGGAACACAGGGTTGGTTTCAAATCCCATCTTCATTTTGGGTGACTTAACTTTTCTGAGCCCCTAGACTGTAAGCTTTCGAAAGCTCCCTATCTGCATAGGGGCCCAGGGCTTTTGAGAATCAGTTTTAAAAGATGTGAGAGTTGTGTTTTGAAAAAGGCCTTAGGGCTTCTGGCATTTATTGAGTACCTGCTATATACCAGGTACTTCCTATATTTTCTTTTATTTATCCACTCACAGTATCATGAAAAAGGAACTTTGCAAAAGAGGAAACAAAAGTTCATTTACTTAACAAATATTTGAAAGGGGCAGCCTTGCAAAAATAACAAGAAAATACCTAATCCTACGATTTCCTCAGTAACAGTTAAAGATCTATCCTATGCGTTGTCTAACGAACAGGTACCCTGAGGGAGCTCTGTTTTGTACAACTTCTACAAAGAGCTGAATGGACAGAAAAGAGATGTAAATCTCTTTCTTTTAAAATTGTTGTTTTTTTTTTCCTTTAAGAGAATCTGCTTTTACAGAGTTCCTGAGTAAACAGCAGAAGAACAAGGTAGAGCCTCAACCATATCTCGAGGAGAGAGTCACATCTCCTGTGATGATCCCTTCTCCAAGGAAGGGCAGGAAACTAACTTTTAGACTTTGACATCCTTGCAGTTTTTGTTATCTGCCTGCTACCACTTTTGTTATCAAGTGACAGCTATCACTATTTTTTTCCTCTCTTCATCCCCCTTAAAATCAGTGAGCCACTTGGCCTTGCTGCTGGCACCCCCTTCTCTTTCTTTGGGATGCCACGCCCTGCTCTCCCCACTCCCATTTCTTGCTCTTTTTCTCTCTCTTTCTCTGTTCTTCAAAAGGATAAAATAAATTTTATCTTTGTATCTTAATCTCTGAGTGAGAAATCTTTCCCCACCTGTGCCATGAGCACCTAGTAAGCTTTCCACCCTAACAATATTTATTGTGCGTCTACTATTTATCAAGCACTTTTCTAGGCATTGGAGATAGATCAGTGAACAAAATAGACAATGTATGAAGATTGGGAGTTTGGGGCAGTGAGGTAGGTGTGTTAGAATAACCTCTGTGGCCTTTTTGAAACTACCTAAATCATCTCCCCTGCCTACTACTGACTAGCTATTTTTGATGAGGAATATATCATATTTCTCAGGTATGCTGAGACAAAGGTTGAAAAACACATGTCTAAATCTTGTCTAGAACCAATGTCACTAGAATAATAGCTAACAAATGAGGACTGTATATCAGAAGACTGTCAATGTTGTTAGGCTAAAGTATATATGTAAAAATAGAAACTGTGGAACCGTTATGTAGTGATGCTACTGTCTTCTGGTAAGAAATATCAGAATGTGTGCTTGATAGAGTGCTCCTCTGGGTATATTATTTTGGATTTAATTTTAAAGACATTTGGTAGCCCATAACTTTTTTAAAAGGGAGGAGGGAAATGGATTTCTTACCCTCCAAAATTATGTATTAACCTTATTTGAAGCTCCTTTTCCAAGAGGAATGTTTATACTCCCAATGACTGCGATTGGAAGAGACTCAGTTATGCCACATTTACCTTTGTTTTATCCAGTTCAAGAATTTGTGAGCTCCGCAGTCATTTTTATATCAGTTAATTAGGCATGAAATCCAGGAGGGAGAAAGGAATGAGCGTTAGAATCACCACAGGATGTCAGAAATCCCAGAAACAGGGGAAGTGAAAATTCATCAACCATCTGAACCACACATTACAGCCAGACGCTGGGCTACCAAGATGCAACTTAAACAATTGAAATCGATGAAAGTGCCTCTTAAAGCCCTCTACTGGTCTATAATTGTAAAATGTTTATAAGCATTTTGACTGTTCATGCAATCGAAATACTTAAGCAATTGTAAGCGCCCTGCTTATTTCTATGGTGTGTATATTTTCATTAAGTTACACATTCTATCATAGAGCTGTGCTTTCCGTAGTATATGAAGATTGTTCAAATTTGAATATTTTAAATGTCAGCATAGAATAACATTAATGTTTATGACTTGACTTTAAAGAAATCCGTAGTGCAAAATCTGAATTTACATATCCTTGGGACGTACAAGGAGTGTCACTAATCAGCTAAATTCTTTAGAAGAAAAACTTCTGATAGAGCTATAATCAAGAAAGGAAGTTAATTAAACACACCTGTATTATTTGTTTGGTTATAGCATAACTCATTTTCGGGCTGCTACTCTGTAGGGTTCCCAGATTTGACCAGCTAAATCCTTTAGTTTTCTTCTACTTTAGGATTTCTCAGTCTTTGCTGGTCTGCGTGCCCACCATGGAGTTTAAGGTTGAACTGTCCTTGTCTGTGTACTCCCGAACCCAGAGTAGCTGCCTGCTTCTTGGATTCCCACCAGCACTTTTTCTTTCTCTACTAACAGGCCACCTAGTCAGCTTTCCAAGTTGCATTTTTCTTTTTTTTTTTTCCTGCTGTTCACAAATATCTTTGATAACTCCTTCTTGCCTCCTCAGGCAGCTCAATGAGCCATTCTGTTGTCTGATCTGGTATTTCCAAAACATATCCATTCAACAAATCCAATTCCTTCTTGACTTTTATTTCAGCCTGTCAATAATCCTAGAAGTTTTTGGTTCATAATTTCTCACTATAACCATTAACACATAACTCTACATCTACATTTCGTAAGTTTATCTGTATGGGAAAAATGATGCATTTTCATCCATTATATATTCCGGAATAGTAGTTTGGGAGTACTTCCTAATTAAAACCCTGAAAGAAAGCATATGGCATGTGGTGATGACTCCAAGTTGACCTTCTTTTAGAGTAATTTCAGATGTTTTTATCTGCAACACACCTTCATCCTTCATTTCAAGTAGGCAAGTGACCAAGGATACCAGCAGATTCAATATTTTAAAATCAATTTACAAGTGAAAATCAGTTCTTGTTTTAAGAAAATAAATGACAGTCTTAGACTACTTCAGAGGAGCCATCGTAATATGGCTATGCGTTTGTAAAAAGATCTGTTATTTTAGGTTAAGAGGTTGGGAGAGAGGAAACCATGAGAAGCCTGTGGTTGGTAGTGGAACCTTGTACAACACAGACCAATATCACTGACTGTTCATGCTTGGAATTGTAGTAAATGTAAAATGTGACTTTGACATTACAGCATAAATAGTCCTTTAATAATATCTTTTCATTCGTTTTTCACTTTCTTCTCTGTAATCTCTCAGATTCCGGTACTACTGAAATAGTTTAGGTTTAGGTTAATAAACCTAAAGACTGTATTATTAGGTACTAAAACAAGTAGGTGTTGCGATTTTCTAAAATTTTTTTCTTAATTAAACTTCCAAATAAACATATCTGATCATCAGTAATACATATAAGTCGTCTTTATTGTTTTGGAAGATATAGATAAGTATATGCTCCTTGTAATTAATATGGCAGTCACAACCATGAAAGTAATGTCTAGTCCACTACTACGATTATTTAGATTAGCTATTTGTTTTCCATTAATCAAAAGAAGACACCCCCCCCCCCAAAATACAAAAACAAAACTGAGTAGCTGCAATATACAGCCAACTTTCTGGCTCAGACTTTAAAAACAATGTATTCTGAGCCTCAGCTGACTCTTCATTATGTCACAAGTCTAAGTCACCATGTGAAAAATAGAGTTGGTGACTCTATGTAAATGAGGTTTTCCACCCGTAGGGAATCAGCTCTGTGAGATTCAACGGGTGTTTAAACAGCTACAAAGGATTTATTAAAAAGAGAGAAGTGCATCTATCACTGATTAGCATATTTTGAGAGAAAGGCACATTGAACAGCAACCTTTGAATAATCAGGTTAGTTAATCACAGTATCAAATGACATTAGTGCTAGAAGGAATCTGAAAGATAGAAGACCAACCCTCCCATTTTTACTGAGGAAGCCTAGAGCTCTTCCTAAGACCAGCTTTTTGAAAGGACCTCAGTTACACTAAACTGTAAGATCACTGAAGACAGTGTATAATTGTTGCTTATAATTTGTACAGTGCTTGGGACATATTAAATATTCAAAGCATGAATTCATATGATTGATAAATAAATGATTTTATGAACAAACATGAGTAAAAGAATCAATATGATCTGTTACATAGGGGTCTGTGTTACACAACTTATACTCAAGATTGACTTTACCTGTTTTCAAAAAGTTCTCTTATTTTTTTAAGTAGCCTGAATTTTCAGTGACCTCTCTCTCTCTCTCTCTCTCTCTCTCTGACACACACACACATAATGAAATATAGTCTTTGAACTTGCAATCATACTTCTTAGTGGCCTCTGTATATTGAGATGAACCAGGGATATAAATGTCCCTAAACACCCTTCTTCTCAATTGCCAGATAACCAAATCTCTAGCCAGAGTAAAAATATCAGGGATATTCAGCATCCTGATTTACATAACATAAACCCCTGTTCAATAGGCAGAAGATCATATTAATTTTTTTACACAGATTCATATTCTGAATGTATCCTGCATGCTTATACATTTTTCACCTTCATTCTTGGACCTGCAGGTGTCTGGATCCAGTGCCCTATGTCCCCAGACATCCCACATATTTTTTTCTTCTCTAAGCACGCATTTTAATTTTTTCTTCTATGCTACATCTTTAAACAGGCATTTCTTTGGATGTATTGATTTTTAGCAAGACATTGATCTATGTGAGTTGAACTATCTAAAATGGCCATAACAAATCTGGGACAATTTGGAAAATAAATAATGATATCAACATATTATAGCCCATAGTATAAAATAAATACCTATGAGTCCATGCTAATACAAATAAATAATATGAATACATAAATAAATGGGGGCAAAGGGACAGCTATTTTTTACAGTAGAATCCCAATTGATGAATGCAGGAAGAATGATGGAAATAGAAAAATCACAATTTGTCAACCACCACATTAATAATTGTTTCAGATAAGAATCATCAACAAATATTAAAATTGATGTCCAAAAGTATGAGAAACAGGATAGTTGCATAATCTTAAAGTGTCCACCCAAAAAATAGTTTTTCACAGATTGATGGAGACTAAGGACACATGACAACTAAATACAATGTGGGATCCTAGGTAGAATCCAGGACCAGAAAAAGGACGTTAGTGGAATAATTGGAAAAACTTGAACAAGCTCTATAGATTAGTTAATAGTATCATATCAAGTTAATTTCCTGGTTTTGGTAATTGTGCATTAGTTAAAGGTAGTATGTTAACATTTTGAGAAACTGAGTGGAGGGTACATGGGAACTCTGTGCTTTTTTCAATTTCTTTGTAAGTCTATAATTATTTCAAAATTAAAATTAAAAATATTTTTAAATAGGTTATAACACTGTCTTACATTTGAATGGTCCTTTATAAAAGAAGCTTAAGAGATAGGAAAGTTTTTATGATCCATGTGCGACACAGGAAATAGATGGCAACCTTTCAGTGACTTGCCCAAGATGACCCATTTATAGAACCAGGTGTTCTGTTAGATCTCATTTTCCTCACTACAGAAACTGTTGGACTTTACTATTTCATTCTTACAACTACGAAGAAGATGGAGAAGGCATTATTATTCCCGTTTTATGGATTGGAAACTAAGTTCCAGCAAGAGTAAAAACTTGCCGTATGTAACACAGATTAGTAAGTAGTGGAGTTAGAATTCAAGTTGAAGTCTTCTGTTAACCCAATTTCTTTCTTTTCTTTTTTTTGAGACAGAGTCTTGCTCTGCTGCCCTGGGTAAAGTGCAGTACATCATGATAGCAACCTCAAACTCCTGGGCTCAAGCGATCCTCTGGCTTCAGCCTCCCAAGTAGCTGGGACTACAGGCATGTGTCACGATACCCAGCTGATTTTTCTATTTTTAGTAGAGCCAGGGTCTCACTGTTGCTCAGGCTGGTATCGAACTCCTGAGCTCAAACAATCCTCCCAGAGTGCTAGGATAACAGGCCAACCCAGTTTCTTTTCATTCATATTACAAAAATGTAGCTATTTCTCTCTTTCATTCAAGGACATTTGTTTGGAACCTACTAGTCAAGACACTGCACTAAGTACTATGTGTACAAAAAATGGATATGGTTTGTTGGGGGTCTTCAATGAGGGGAGTTTTGAAAGAGAAGTTGTCCAGGTGAAAGAGACTAGGAATATCATTCTAAAGGGTAGTGTTTAAAATTCTGCTTCAGTAGCTTCAGGATAGCTAAAAACATGAAGGCTTACAGAGAGGCAAACAAGAGTTCATCCATGTGCCAGGAGGGTGGCACACCCTAATTCCACAGTGACAGAAGCTCCTGTGCCCGGGAGCCTTCCAGACCTTGCCCTATGTATGTTTTCATCTGGCAGTTTATTTGTATCCTTTAAAATATACTTTGTAAACATAAATAAATTTGCTTCACTGACAAACTTAAATTAGTCTTGCTGTTTATGTATTTCTGTGGTTCAGCTGGCTGGCCTCATCAATTTCTCTTGAGTTGTGCCATTAATTTGGTCTTCCCAAAGTTGCAGTGGTTCTGGTAGGAGGAGGGCCTGCTGACAGCTGGATAACTAATTTTAAGAGAAAAAGTGCCTGCCTGGTTTTAGAACTCTGAGCGTTGCACACTGTTCTAGTACCAGGGCAGCAGAAGGAAACTGACCAGAGAATAAATGTAATCCCCAATCCTCCAATACTATGTCTCTAGGTTGAACATGCTGCCTCAGCTTAAATTGGTGGGCTGCTGACGGGGGTTTCCTCAATTCTGGAAGCCTGGCTCCAAATTGTGTGTGTGTGTGTGTGTGTGTGTGTGTGTGTGTGTCTTGACTGCATTTACAACCCTTAACTTGTCAAAACTCTATAGATTGTTTAAGTGGAACATCTCTCCTGAATTTATCTAATCTGGCCAAAGATTACCCAATTCAAACGCTCTGAATTTGCCTTTCCTTTGTTAGTTTCACAGGTGTTCAGATCAGCCTGCCAGGGGGATAAATTCAACATCATGGAGATTTAAGGCATTAACATATTAGATCCGTTCATCACCACAATTCTGCAGATAACAATGTAGCCAAGTTCAGGAAAAGTAAAACCAGAGGATTATTCTCTGCAGGGTGTTTAGATTTGGATCTTCAACTTTGGAGTGCCATTGTTTTTTGGTGGCAGAGGGAATTTATGCATCTGTATTTGAATAAGATTTAACACTACAACAGCTGTTCCTGGTGTATAATTAAGGAAAATGAACTCTTTGCTTGCACAAGAACTCTCTTCCATCTAACCTCAAGTGGGAGGGAACAGTGTCACTTATATGGTTTACTCAGGTGTGATCTTTTGCTATGAGGCTGCTTTCAGACATTTGAATAATAGACTTAATACATTTGAGATCACAAGTATTGTTTTAAGTTTATCCATTGCAAGACTGGCCATGGGGTTGCAAGAGCTTTGAGGCTTAAAGAGTCCAAACAACAAGCTGAAAGTTCAGTGATAGCAATTTCAGTTTGTTAAGCCATTCATTGTCCCCAGGTTAAAAAGTTATAGGCCTCTATTTAATGACTGATGCTTTGCCCAGATTCTCTGTTAATAGAACCAAATTTCCAGTTGTAACCCTTTCCAATTATATTATCAAATGAATTGGTGTAAAAACGTTAAGCCATGTTAGCCTTAAACATTTGATTGATGTGGTGGAGTGGAGGACTGTAATACCTTTATTGTCTGCCTTATGTATATCTTTATATAGTGTGTTATCTTTCAACTGTGATTACTCATTCTTCCTTAACTTCTAGAATTGGATAGTCTACTGATGTCCTAATTTCATAAGACTTTAGAGTGATTTCTGTTGCATAAATGATAGCTTTCATTGCTTATAAAATGTGCTCCAAACACTCAATAATGTCTTCTCCAGACTTACATTGCATTGATGGCATCTGGCAACCCCATATGGTGAAACTTAATTATGACCTTTTCAATTAAATTATGGTTGGAAACCCACTTCTGGGGTGCAGCTCAGCAATCTACTAAATTTCTCAGTGACATTCAGAACATGAAATAATTTTGAGAGAATAAATTTGCAATACAAGTGGGAACAAAGGAGAATGTTTTCAATCTGTAATAATTTTATTTTGCAAAATTCATTACTTGTACAATTTACTTTCCAAGCTAATTATAAGCAAAGATGAGTAACACTGCCTTGGCAAGAGTCTGTGCTTAAGATATTTCCATATGTTAAAGCAGAAATACCTAGCACAGTACTTATATGCAAGTAGAATGCAGTGAAAAAATGTTCTTAGGGCAGGTTCTCCAGCACCTCCTCCCAGCCTTGGTCTTGGCTAAGGACTTTACATCCCATTTCACAGAGAAAAGGGAGGCCATCGGAAAACTTCCGTGGTCTCCCACTACCACATGTTCTCACCTACAAATGTGTACCTATGTACTTTGACTTTTCTTCTGTTTCTATAGATGCATTCTCTGTGCTTCCATCGAAGGCCAACCCCTCTCCTTATATTCTAGACATCATCCCCTCTCCTCCTCTCTTGATACCACTCCTGCAAGGCCCTTCTCCCCTAAATAATCAATATCACCCTCCTGTATCATTACTACTAGGAAAAAAAATGCTGGGTTTTTTTCTATCTTAAACAAGCAAACAAAGAAAACTCTGTCTTAAATACGCACTCTCCATCCAGCTACTGCCTCATTTCTCTCTTCTTCAAATGGGTTTTTCTTTGCTCAGTTTCTAAATCTTTTCTTCCCATTCTTCCTTAATCACTCTAATTAAGATTAATCACCTTCACTCTCCTCTGCAGTCTCCACTCAAGCTGTGTTGGATTCTTGCTGATCTTTGGACCAACCAGACAACATTCCTTCCTTAGCATTTGCACTTGCTGATTCCTGGCCCCCGACCCTAGATATCCAGAGCTTGCTTCTTCACCTTTCTTCTTTGAAGCCATTGTTCAAAACTTACCAGTTCAGCGAAGGCTTTCTAATCTTTTTATTTAAAATTTCAATACTCCTCACTCCCTTATCCCCTTTCTCTGAGTTTTTTTATTTTTGCAGGATAGTTATCATATTCTAATGTCTTATATAACTCACTTTCTAACTAAGCTCCATTACAGAGGTTTTTGAAGTTTTTAATGTTTATCAGGCAAAGTAGACAGAAGTCTCCTTTACAAACAAATCAAATGCCCCATGACAAGGAGATGTTGTGGGAATGGGGCCTGGACTTAGGAGCCAGACCTCATTGACTTTCTGCTATTTATAAACTGTGCGATCTTGGGTAACTACCCAAAGTCTCTGCATCTTAGTTGGCCCGTGTGTAAGTAGGGATGATACGCGCAAATCATTCGCTCAGCGAACATTGAGTGCAGACTTGGGCCAGGCAGTGGGCTGGGCCCAGGCAGTCCTAGTGGGGCAAATGTGGTTTCTGTCCTCATGAAGCTTACGATCTAGGGAGGGAACAGATATTAAGCAATAATCCTAGAAACAAATGTGAAAATCGCACCCACTCGATTGTAAAGGAGTAAATGAGCGGGCCTGTAAAGAGCCTGGCTTAGGAATTAGCGCTCAGATACTTCCTCCTTCCCCATTCCTCTCACATACCACTCCCTTGTTTCAACCACAGTTTTACTGACAGGCCTGTCCCAGTTGATATCCTACCAACCTGCTTTTCACACTTGAATGTGTATAACAATCACCTGCAATGGCCCTTAAACATACAGGCAACGGAGGCCAACGTCTAGAATTTCTGGACGTTGATGTGGCTTCCAAACTGCATTTTAGGAAGTTCTGATGCAGAAGTCACCAGACCACACACTGGGAAGTGCTGATTTACAGAAGTAGTTTTATTGTCTCCCTTTTTAGTAATAGGTTGTAAAAACATTTTAAAGTTATGTCATTCTGAATAAATTATGCTCTCCTAGAAGCTATTTAATCTAGGACTTTTGACTCACATTAATGATATTAATGATCCATAGAGACCACATACTCACTATCAAATCTTCCTAAGTTCTAAATCTTAAAATAACTCACCCCCCTGAGGACACTTTTTGTTGCCTGCTAGCCTCATTGCAAAAATTACTGGAAGAATTTTAAAATTCTGTCAATTTTAATGGCTAAAATGTAAGGAATAGCAAGAGAGCCGCAACCAAAAAGAAAAAAAGTGACTACAGAGAGCCTTCCTGCTGCAGATACTGAGGACAACGATCAACAGATGATGCTGACTGCTGCAATTTTTAAGCCATGCAGATTCAAATGTGAACATAATTTCACTCTGTTAACATAATTATACTAAGTTAAAGAATTTTGAACTATGGTTTGTGGCCATGTTCTGCGCTAAGGTCATAAAGCCACCAACATATTCCTTTGTAAGTAGTCATAAGGTAAGTTAGATATTACGAGCATATCTTGTTTTATTGCACTTTTCTTTCTTGCATTTTACAGATGTATTTTTTTACAAATTGAAGATTTGTGGCAACCCTGCATCAAGCCAAATCTATTGGTGCCATTTTTCCACAAGCATGTGCTCACTTCATGTCTCTGTGTCACATTTTGGTAATTTTCATAATATTTCAAACTTTTTCATTATTATATCTGTTATGATGATCTATGATCAGTGATCTTTGATATTACCATTGTAATTGTTTTCAGTAGCCACAAACTACACCCATATAAGACAGCAAACTTAATCCATAAATGTTGTATGTGTTCTGACTGCTCCAATGACTGGCCATTCCCCCATCTCTGTCCCTCTCCTCAGGCTCCCTATTCCCTGAGACACAACAATATTGAATTTAGGCCAATTAATAACCCTCCAATGGTCACTAAGTGGTCAAGTAAAAGGAAGAGTCACACATCTGTCACTTTACATCAAAAGCTAGAAATGATCAAGGTTAGTAAGGAAGGCATGTCAGAAGCCAAGACAGGCAGAAAGCTAAGCCTCTTACACCAAACTGCCAAGTTGTGAATGTAAAGGAAAAGTTCTTGAAGGAAATTGAAAGTACTACTCCAGTGAACATAAGAACGATAAGAAAGCTGACATGGAGCTTCTATCTAGTGGTCGGGATAGAAGATCAAACCAACCACAACATTCCCTTAAACCAAAGCCTAATCCAGAGCAAGACCCACTCTCTTCAATTCTATAAAGGTGGAGAGAGGTGAGGAAGCTGCTGCAGAAGAAAAGTTGGAAGCTAACAGAGGTTGATTCATGAGGTTAAGGAAAGAAGCCATTTCTATAACATAAAAGTGCAAAGTGAATCAGCAAGTGCCGATACAGAAGTTGGCAGCAAGTTATCCAGATCCAGAAGATCAAGCTAAGATCATTGATGAAAGTGGCTATGTTAAACAACAGATTTTCAATAAAGTCAAAATAGTCTTCTGTCAGAAGACGATGCCGTCTAGGACTTTCATAGCCAGAGAGGAAAAGGTCAACGTCTGCTTTCAACGCTTCGAAAGGACAGGCTAACTCTCTCGTTAGGGACTAATGCAGCTGGTGGCTTTAAGTTGAAGCCAATGCTAATTTAAAATTCCAACAATCCTAGAGCTATTAAGAATTATGAAAATCTTTGTATAAGTAAGATAAAACCATAACACCCCAAACCTAGAAATTAAAGGCATGTTCTATAGCTTTGAAGAGGTGCTTGTTTTTTTGCCCTCATCTACTTTTTTTCACAAATCAAATAGCCTTAGGGTCGTTCTCTAACATTAAGAGTTTAAGCCTTAATTTATTTTTATCAATCTGGTAAGTGACTAGTGCTACCTCAGTATGGTTTTATTTTAATTAATAATTATCAAAAAGTTTGACCACAGTTTTATGTGTTTAAAAACCATTGGTAATACCTTTTTGGTGAAGTGTCTATTCATGTCCTTTGCCTATTTTTCTATAGCATTTTCGATTTTATCAATTTATAGAAGTCCTTTGTAGAGTAAGAAAATCATCCTTTTGTCTATAATTTATGATTTCGCAGCCTGTCACTTGTCTTCTGACTTTACTCATGTTTTTTTCTGTGCATGTTTTTTTATTTTAACATAGTCATATTTATTAATTTTTTCTTTAATGGCTCCTGGGTCTTTGTCACACTTAGGGCTTCTCCATTTCAACACTATGTGTGTATGTATATGTATAAAAAATACATATATATGCATAAAACATATACGTGTATTTTATATATATACACATACATGTATGTGTATGCATATATATGAAAAATATATGTACAAATATGTATATGTGTTTATTTACATATGAATATAAGTTTGAAATGTGTATGTTAAAAAATTTCTATGATTTCTCCCTGGAACTTTAAAGTTTCATTTTTTACTTTTAAAGTCTGATTCATCTGGAATTAATTTTGATTTAAAGTACAAAGTATGCATATTCTTCATTTTTTAAATACATTGATATCCTGTTCTCCCAACACCAGTTATCATTGTTATCTTTTACTGAATAATCTCTCTTAACCCACTGAATGAAATGCCAAGTTTTATCACATACTAAATTTATTTCAAACCGCCCTATTTTAATTATTGTAGCTTTTTAACACATTTTAGTATGTCATCACTATTCTTTTGTCCCCCCAAATTTTCTTTGCTATTCTTGCTTCTTAGTTTTTCTCTATAAACTTTCAAATTAGCTTGTCCAATTTTTTAAAGTTGCTATTTTTATTGAAATTGCATTAAATGCATAGTGTAACATAGGGAGAACTGACATTTTTATAATATTAAATATTCCTATCTGAGAATAAAGTATCAATTTCCATTTATGCTGGTCTATTCCCCCCACTGTCTCATAATTACTATAAATGATTTTTACAGATTGTTTCAACCAGAATCCAAATAAAGTCCAGGCATTATAATTTGTTGATATATCTCTCAAATCTCTTTTAAGCCATCTGTCTCCCTGTTTCTCTGGCTCTCACTGCCCTTAATTCATGCATTTTGTTTGTTGAAGCTGAATCAGTTTTCCTGTGGATTTCCCCACCATCTGGATCTTGCTGATTGTACCCTCACAGTGTTGTTTAACATGTTAATCTCTTCTTATTTTGGTAAAAACACTAAACAAACCATAAAGTATTGTAGTCTTTTTTGTACCTATACCTCAGCAGCACTTTGACTTTTCTTTTGTATAGATATTCTTTATTTCCTTTTGAGTGTATTCCTAGGGTTTGTAATAATATAACCTCTGTTGGGGGCTATTCGGTGTATTTATCAAAATTACAACTACTTGTATCTTTTGAGCCAGCAATTTAACTTCTAGGAATTCATCCTGCAGTGATAATTGCACACCTGTGAAATGATGTATTACTGAAATTACTCATTGCAGCACTGTTTGTAATAGCAAAAGTTTACAATAATCTAAATTCCCATTGGTAATAGACTAATTAAATAAATTATGGCATATCCATACAGTGAAATGCTGTGAAGCTGATAAATAAATGAGGAAGTTCTTTATGTAATGAATTGGAAATAGTTTCCAACACACATTGTTAAATGAAAAACTGAGGGTGTAACCAGTGTGTATAGAATATATGTTATTATTTCTGTAAGAAAATGGGTAATACATATACTGTGTATGCATAAGATATCTCTGGAAGATAACATTGGTAAGTTCCACCAAGGGAAATTGGCTGACTAAGGGACAAGGGAGTGTGGGAAAGATTATCATTGCTATATGCTTTTTTATACCTTTTGAATCTTTTGCTTAATGAATGTTTTACCTATTTAATTTTTTTTGTGGCTAAAAAGTTTAAGTACTGTAATGATTTAAATGGTAGGTTAAGATCCCAATTAATATATTTGCATTTAAAGCTTGTTGTAGAATTATTTGGCATAATTAGGATCAATATGTTAAAGACAGTGAGATTTCATCCAAACATTAAGGGATACCTCACCAAGTAAGCCAATCTAAAACTGAGATGTACAGCGTTGTGTCTTGTACGAGAATTCCTGCATAAATTAACAGGAGTGGGCCAGATAACCTCTAAATCCCATGCAACATGGGCAGCATGGCATAGTAAAATAGCATTTTAGGCATTTAAAGCCTTCAGATGAAAGTTCAGGTCCCCTCTCTACTCCTTAATAAACTGTGAACATGATAAAATGTCTTAAACTTAACAGGTTTCAGTTTCTTAATCTACAAAAGAGAATTGCCTCCATCTACCTATAGATTTGTTATGAAGATTAGTAATAATTTATATTATGTCTAGATGCATGGTCCCTTATGTTATTATTCTAGCTCTAGAATTCCATGAATTAATAGTCCCTGGGGAAAAAATTGAGGTCAAAATTATATTTTATGGGAAGAATTTCTCTTTTCATTTTGAAACTTAGACATTTCTATCATATTTCTGAATTTTACTAACAATTCCCTAGATCTTCTAGCCCATGGCCACTCACATGTAGAATCTACACACAACACTAGAAATGAGAAAATATGACAGTATGTCCCATCCTATTTGGGTAACCTGTCTTGCACTTATCTCAAGTTGAGCTTTGACTCTCATTATTTTTCTTACTGGGATTATAAAACTGTATATTTAAATTTAGATCTATAGATCTGTTATAGCGTAAAATCTATCATATTCATGGCAACCTGGTGCCCATCATTCAGTCATTCTCTGCAGGGCCAATTACCTGTATTTTTTAAAAAAGTTAAGTCGAGATTTCATTTTACTCTAATTTACTTATAGGCAAGACTTATTTGCATGATAGGCTCTGACTCATATCTTGAAGTCATTAAAATAGTCTCTGAAAAAAAATATTCTCTGAAATTTCTCTGACACAACTAGCTTTAACTTTTGATAATGCTTAAGACATGTAAGAAACAATGCAAAAGTTAAAAAAAAAAAAAAGCCACCCTCCTCACCTGCATTTCACCATGACTCTTCTGAGATCCTTCAGTGCTTACTAAGGAGAGTGATGCATGCTAACAGTGTGCCAGGGCAGTGGATGCTGGTACAAGTATAAGATCCATAAAATATCCCTCCCATTCTATCTGTCCAGTCATGGGAATAGCTTTAAGCTGCTGTGTAAGGAGCTTGATAAGGGACAGTTTCCTGTCAGTGAGGACTGTTAAACTAGGATCCGATGCAGGAGAAATTAATTGAATCCATTTCTCTCTGAATCTTGGAAAATAAGAGTGGTCGAATTTGAAGTGCCTTGTGGAGAAGTACAATACCTTCCCAACTTTTTTTTTCACCTGCCCAATGTTACCATTGGCTGACTTTCTTAACACATCTTTTTACATGCTCCTAGAGCTGTTACTGTATTGTAAATGTTGTTCTGAAAATTACAAGGAAATGTAACCAGAATACTCTTATAGAGCCTTTTTATAACCACTTATGTTTTACTTGTTTGCCCACACTCTGCAATACAAATTACAAGTTGCCTTTTCAGTGATTCACAGTGATGAGCAGGAACAGGAAACCAAAGTTGCTTTGAGAAATCCCCCTTTTACAATGTGTGTGGCAGGTTTATTAAATAGAGTTAACAGGCGGATATTTTCAGGTACCATTAACACAACATTAGTCAGTGTCAGAGAACGTTTTTATTTTAAGTTTATGGGAGCTTTATAAAACAAAGCAGTAAAATTGTTTTTTAACACATTCTTTCTTACTTTCACTTTCCCCACAGTTTGTAGGCCTGAAAAAGACTGTTTAAAAAAGTGACGTAGGTAACTTAATTTCCCCAGAGCAAAATAAGTGTGAGCCACAACTACTTTTGTGATTAAGAGCCATTTAATTTAGGTTGGTGTTCTGTATCAGTAAGAGTTCCTTCTGTCAATTTCTAACATTACTAGCACAAAGTGAAAAGAAAAGAGTTCTTAGAAGAAATCATAATAAAGACATTTCTCCAGGTTTCTAAATTAGTATACATTTTTAAAAACCATCAAAGCAACTGTATGAAATGTAAAGTAGTAAAACAACAGCTTGGCACACAGCAAATGCTCAGTGGTAGGTTGAAGCATATGAGGTTGCTGGTATTTGACCACTTCGATTTATGGGAATTGACAATTTCACAAGATTCAAGTTGATATTAATGTCCTTCCTTATTTACATTGGTATCAAAATCCCATTAGTCTAAACCGTCTTACTAAAAGGGCCCTCAGACCTTAGGAACATTACAGTTTTTAGCCAAGATAAGGAAGTAGCTTTGAGTGGCCTCAGTAAACAATGGGGCAAAATGCACCTATGCATTTCAGCTCAGGCAAGTTTTGGGATGTCCTTAAATACTCATACATGATCTTATAAAATAAGGCAAGAGGTTAAAGCTGAGAAAGCAAAATAACAACAGCCGTGAGGCTGACATTGTAGTGGGGAGAAACAGAAAAGCAAAAAAGAAAAAAAAAAAAAATGCACTCTGTAAGAATAATTCAAATATAATTTGATTCGGGATACTTTGATGTGTTTGGCCAATAGTCCTATACTGCTGTCCTCTATTAGCATATCATTATATTTGCAATAGTATATTTAATAGTATATTTGCAATTGTTACTGTACATTATCAAGATAAGTTTAAAACTGATTTTGGATGCTGTAAAAGTCTGAGAATTTTTTTCTTGAAGTTTGTGTACTAAATAACTACTCTTAAAGTTCTACCTCATTCCCCAGCCCTTCAGGATACACTCAGGTGTCACTTTAATGCACATGAATGACTGAAGCATGAATGGGGCTACAACTCCCTTCATTAGCAAAATAATTGAGAAGTAACCTTACATCTGGGTATTTTTAGATTTTCAGGGACACAGCTAAGTTTTCAAACCTTTATTGCACAAGCAATATTTTAAATAAAAAATTAGAAAATCCAATATTTTAAAAATTTTGAACAAAAAGTTGAATATGCCTTTGAACAGTGTAGACATAACACATGAAGGAAAATGCCACAAAGGTAGATCACTTGTGTCATCCTGTTTTCTTCTTTATCCCTAACACCTGGCGCAAGGCCTGGCATATAGCTGGCAAAGATGAGTATTTACTGAATGAATGAATAGAGTGAATGAAATTCCAGGTATTGCATTCATAGTTTAGTATTTCTTTAGCTCATTGAACATCCTTTGTGTACAAGAAATTGCTCAGTAAAAATATTCAGTTTCTTCACCTACAAAAGAGGGGCGGGCATGCAGGGTGTTTCCAGCGTGAACATTCTACAATCTTGTAAACAGACAAGCCCACAGTCTGGGGAAGAGATCAAACAGCAGGGATTTCTTAAAACATTAATTAGTAATTTAAGACCATTAGTGCCTGACTTAGTCCCACAGAGGTTTAGGGCCACCTGCGACCCTGATTGATGACGACTTTTTGCACTCTTTCTGGAACTACTCACTGAATTTTATCTTAGGGCCTGTGTGTCACTCATTTTGCTTTCCTGACAGGAATCCAAAGGAAGTCATTCATTGGCAAGTACAAATTCTCCCCAATTGTGCCAAGGAGAATTATTCATTACCATTTTATGGAAAGTCCAAATCACATTTCCAGGAGGGCTGGGGACCTGCCAGATCACTGGGTTTTGTTGGCATTGATTGATATTATTTTCTCCAATAATCACCTGCTTTAATCAAAAGCCTTTGGAATTGCAAATGAAGTCTCTATCATTTGAGATCTCCTGAAGAATAGGAGTTTGTTTTTAAATAAAAACATCTTAGCTAAGGAAATATGTTTTATGGAGTTCATGCTACTAATTGTTCTCTGCTTTTGTTTCAAACACTTGTATTACGGGTTATGTGATCAAGAACCAATGTTATGAAAAGTTGATCTGTTCAGCCTACTTTTCAGCTCTGAACTGTCTAGTCACTAGCCACATGTGGCTGTTTAAATTAATTAAAATCAAATAAAATTAAAAATATGTTTCCTCTGTTTCACTAGCCACATTGCAAGTACCCAGTCAGTAGCTACCCATGGCTAGTGGATACCTCATCGGATAAGCATGCATATGGAATATTTCTGTCATCGCAGAAATTTCTACTGGACTGCATTGACAAAGGCTCTCTCCTTGACCAAACTTGAAGCAGGCTCTTCTGAGCCCTCTTATGCACTAGGCCCTGACCCTGGATTCTGCCCTTGGCCTGCTTAGTTCAGTTTTAGTAAGAATTTGGCTGGGTGAATTTAGCAAGAGTCCTCCACATTTGATATCTGATCAAATTCCTCATTCCCCATCCTTGATCTCTTATCTCCCTGGCCCGCCTTAACCAAGATCCTGTCAAATCAGTTTAGGCAGAATCCCCCTTACTCCTGATGTTTCCTCTTAGTAATTTTCTATCCACCCTTTCTCTGGGCTATAAATTCCCATTGTCCTCGTTTTGGGAGTTGTGCCTGATCTCTCTGCACTACTGCAAAACCTCCATTGCAGTAGTCCCTCTTGAATAAAGTCCTTTTTACTGTCTTTAACAAGTCTCATGAATAATTTTCTCTTTATCAGTATTATTTTAACCTTTAAATGAACACAACTGAGTATTTTAACTTTTTATGGCCTAAGGTGGGAAAAGGATTGACCAGAGATTTATTTATTCAACATGTATTGAGTCAAAACAATTTCACAAGAGGCTATTGTAGTTGTGAAATACTCTTGGAGGTTTAGAGTCCCTGTCTCCCACTAGACAGGTGATATTGTAGCCCAGGGAGGCTCCTGGGAAAACTCAAAATCATCTTATAAGCCTCAGGCACTGCCAAAGAAAGGGAGTCTTCTCTTCTAAGTCACAGTTCATCTTCATTCCAATTAGCCTTCTCTTCATGCTGAGGAATTCAGACTTAATATAGTAAATATATATCAAAGCACTTTAGAAATTCTGGAGAGTTTGGCCACTGCATATTCCCCTGATTGTTTCCAAGGGAATATATAGTTTCAAAACTCCCCAGAATTTCCAGCTGGACTTGTGCTGTGGTTTGAACGTGTCCCCCAAAAGTTTATGTGTTAGAAACTTGATTACCATAGTGGTGGTGTTAAGAGGTGGGGCTTTTGGGAAGTGATTGGGACCTGAGGGCTCTTCCCTCATGAATGGATTAATGCCATTATCATGGGAGTGGGCTGATTATTGCAGGAGTTTGGCCACCTTTTCCTCTCTGTCTTGCCTTCTCTCACTCTCTCTTGCCTTTTTGCATTTCACTCTTCTGCAATGGGATGACTCCCACCAGATGCTGGTGCCATGCTCTTGGACTTCCCAGCTTCCAGAACTGTAAGCCTAATAAATTTCTTTACTTTATAAATTACCCAGTCTGTGGTATTCTGTTATAGAAACATAAAACGACTAAGACAATTTTTTAGTCCCTAAATGAGCAGGTCACCAGGCCCAACTTTCCTCTTGGATGCATGCAAAATACCCAAAAACTTTATACTTGTAGCACAGCCAGGTCAGTGCTAGTTGCTATGTGATCAGTAATTTCAAGCTACAGAGTTCCACCCAATCATTTTGGGGTATTACTGGTATAGTACTAATTCAACCAATAATTAAGAAATATTTAGTGATTAGGAAAGGCTAATATTCTGGTACCTTGCTACTCTTATTATTGGATTATCCTATGAAAATAAATATTTTTAAAAGAAAAATTTCTAGCTTTGAAGATTTTAAATTCAATTAAAGAACACATTTTTAAAAGATTATAATCTTGACTCTCGTACAAATATAAAATGAACACATGTGAAAGATTTTGTTTAGTTTATTAATTCATGAGAGAACCAATAAACTGTTATAACCAATTCAGGAGAGCATCCAAAAAGCAGATAGATATATAAGCCTATCAGAAATACTGAAATATGAAGTACATTTGCTTAACAGATACAAAACTAGTCCGTATACACAGGGCAGCGATCGGTTGCATTCCACCATACATGTATGCTGTCCATTTTTATGGACAAGAATCATTTGCATCACTATCAGTTTTTTACAATTTAGAGAGTTGTAAACTTGTTCAAAGAAAGGCTCAAAACCCATAGAGTGAGATAACCGGGAGTGTATGTTTTAGCTAATAGTTAGTTTTCATTAAAGATGCCCAGTAATTATCTTGGCCTAGTTTTCTTTCATAATTTTTTCTGGTAAATCAATTCTTTATAGGTTCCTTTCTCCATGGTTCTACCCTTTTGATTTACCTTGCCATTTCCTCAGCTTCACCTTATTTGAGAGATACCTGAGGAACTTTCTTTTTTGCTTGATTCAATCAATAGTGCAGAAACAAAGCATAAAAATGTATCCTATTGAAAACTGAAAGTTAAAAGGGTAGGGGAAGGGTCACAACAGACAGGGTAGCTGGAGGGAGAGGCAAAAGAACGAGGAAAAAAGATTAAATCATTTATATCATAATTTCATTGATAAGAGATTACAGAATTAAACCTCTTTGTAGTCCCTTATTCCCTTGGTTCTGGCCCATTAGATTCAAGAGACATCTTAATTTAATAACAGCTTTTTATGGGAGAAAGAAAATTTAAAAAGAAAAAAATGTACACTTCTTTAAAAAAAACAGTGGCATATGTTTATTCATACCATGGCACATTATCCCTTCAGTAAAAATCTAAGCCTTCTTAACATACTTCTGAATCACTTTGGCCATCATTTATCATGCATATGACATAATGCTTTCATAATACATTTTCTGATTGAAACTTTTTCAGTGGCTTTGTATTGAAAATGCAATCTTAAGGCATTTCAAAGAATACTGGAATATTCTCTGCAATTACATTTGATTACTTGAGTATTCTACCCCATTCCCCTGCCCTCCACACACACTCCAATTTAATTATATACCTGAGGTTATACAGCTAATTTCGAAAGTTGTGAGGAAGGTTTTTGACAGTTTAGCACTTGAGCAATTAGTCCTTAGCATAGCATTCATGGGTTATTCACCTTTCCTAGCTTTGAAAACACACTGATTTATCCTGAAAGATTTGGCAAATTCTTATGCCTTTAACTGTGCTGCTTGACAGTCCTTTTGAATATCCCAAGGACAAAAGATTTATCTACTTAAACAGATTTATCTACTTGCATGTGTCCTCTATTCTGGGGTCCTTTGTAAAACATTTGATTGTTGTTTTACAAGAGAATCAATCAGTTCATTTTTCCACGTGATGAATATCTGCATCATTTATAGTAAATTTATATTCTTCGGTACTCTTTTTGTTCTCTTCTTCATTCACAGAACTTTTTCTGCTCAATGCTGTCATCCTAGGACACTCTTATTGAGCACAATTCCAGATCCAAGTTTAATGAAAAACTCAACTGTGAGAGGCAGCACCAATTGAAGGAACAAGGATAACACATAGCCTGAAGTTCACACTTACCCAGGCTATGACACTCGCACAGGAGAAAACAGCCTTGCCATAACTTACCTCTCTGTGTGAGAATTAGCCAGTTTCTCTGGGCATTGATTATAAAATTTGTTCCAGTTTCAGAAAAGTTAGAGTTGGGGGTGAGGAGAAGCACAGTGCATGTTACAATTGAGGAAATTTGCTAAATTATAGATTGTTTCACAAGGTAGTGACTTTTTTTGGACAGATTCTTTGAAAATTTCCCAGTTTCATTGCTGCTGATCTAACTTAAGCCTTTCTCTTAGTAAATCAGAAAATAAAGGCCTGCAGGCTTCAACTTGTTCCAAATGTCACCAAGTGAGCTGCTAGTACTAACCAAAGTTTAAGTAGTGTTTCCAGACTTCCAATTTTCCGAATAACTATGGTAGAGTTTTCACTGTTCTATGGCAAAATGAAAAAAAAAAAAAATAGTGAATTTTCATGAGTTCAAATATATCCACTTTAAGGGACTGTTTTATTTTCATGTCGAAATGTTCATTCTTTTATGTGATGATAAAAGGCATTATTTTTGTTATTTTTTTACTCCATCCCTATGTATTTACTTGGTAAAATGAAAATTTAGCAACCTTATATTGGTTCCCTCAATTAAAAGAATTAGAAGTCTTTTACGTGCAAAAGTCTGAGAATTAATAGGCCAGAGGACTTCTATTACAGTGTTCTTTGTGTTAGGAATTTCTCCTTAGTTATTCCCAATGACCTTTTTGCTGGAGTAAGGACCTCCTTCAGGCATTCTTCTGAGCTGCTAAACAGCACCTCCCTCTTTTGCTCAATTCACAATTATAAAACCATTTTTTCATTTCAAATAATCGGTTTATTAAAAAACGCAATAAGACTCATTTATGTGTAATCAATCTCCTTATAAATAAGATTAACTACTAGGGAACCTTAAAAAAACTCTTTTTTAGAAAGCTGGCTTTTAGTTTTGTGATTTCTCATATCTCAGTCACAAGATTTAGTTTCCTGAACTGTTTTAATGAAGTGTTTTCTACAACAATAAACACATACACACATGCATACAACCTACACTACCACTGGCAACAAGGAGGACACGTGCAGGAATTAAGGGTAAACTAACTCTCAACAAGGCTCAACACCTACGTCTATTTTTCCACCACCACAGCACTACCTACTACTATTCTGCTACTGCAGACCTTTGTTGTTTTTATATAAAGGCATTTTATTCAGTAGCTTGAAAATAATAACTCTCCAAAGTAACGTTTTATGTAAGAGTAAAAATCAATACATTTGAGAATGTGTTGATTATTATGACTAGTAGGGGAGTCCTGGAATTTTGTAGGCTAATGTTAGTAATGTTTGGATACCACCTTTTGTGGTTGTTCAAGGTGGTATGCTCGTTAATGCATCACATGTCCAGGCATCACCTTGTGCCAGTGTTGGTGACAGTGCCACTTTGTTGAGCTGGTCTCACATTCAATGAGGAAACACTTTATCATAAAGGGAATAAAAAATGAAAATAAGCTACTAACTCTGGGCTCAGATTAAATTAGCTTTGAGAATTTAGAAGCAATGACTACTCTTGCTGTTTCTTCTGATGCAGCATTGTGGGCCTTTACATATCGTGTTATATTAATTCAACATATTTATTTGGCACCTACTGTAGGTAATGCATTAGGCACTCATTCTGATTATCATAAGATACACAAGATAAATACTCTTCCATTTTTGCCCTTAAAAAGCCTAGCAAAAGAGAGAATCCATGTATGGAATTTTCTGTAATAGAAGGAAGCAGTGGTATGTGCTACTGGAGAGGTAGAGATAAAAATATGCCAAGATTTCGGAGGAGGAAGAAGTTGCTGTTTTTACTGAAACACCAGGAAGGTATTCATGAAGGAGACGGAAATGGAACAGAACCTTGAGAAGTGGGTAGGATTTCAACATATGGAACTAGGCTGGGGTAGTTTCAGAAAGAGAACTACATAAGCCAGCAATAGGGGAGGGAAATTCTGGGATGTGTGTTATAAAATGATGCCTGGCTAGAGTTGCAGGATCTATAAAGGAAAGTGGTAAGTAGAAAGTTATGGTGGGTCACAGTGCAAAGGATTATGTTCAAGACTAAAGATTGTGGGCTTCAGTCCACAGGCATGAAGTAGCTCCTGGGGTTTTGTAAATATAGGAATAACCGTTTCATATTGTATGTCAAGACAATTGTTCTGGAAACTTTGTCTACGTTGTATCGAAGAGGGCAGTAACCCGGGGTTGAGAGAATGGCTGGAAACCAGAACTGTTGGTGTAGTCCTTGAGAATGCATTGAGCGGAAGAACTGCCATCATGGCCCTGGGAATGGCCATGGGATTATTAAAAAGAAAAGTGCTAGGGAGGCAGTATGGAGTAGGTGTTGACAATTCATTGAACATGTGGGAAAGAGATGGGGAGAAGTCAAAGACGTTGACATTTTAAGAAAAAAGAGTGTGTTTGATTGAAAGAAGTCCTGTTTGAGCCACCTGGATTCAAAGTGCTGGCAAGAATCAAAGAGTAAAAATCCCAAGAAATATCAACAATGCACATCAGAAATTAAGATAAAAATAAAGCCAGAGCTATAATTTTACTTATTTGGAAATAATCTTAATAAGGGTAATAGTTGAAGTATTTTTGTTTTGAGAGTTCACCAGAAGGCATGAGAAGCATACTGCAGAGAAGAGA